>BQNB010072682.1:3825-26842 GCA_026074375.1 Tanacetum coccineum
AAAAAGTGTATAAAATGACACCTCATCAAATACCCCTACACTTGGGATTTGCTTATCCTCAAGAAAATGGGCTTTTATACCTAGACAATAACAATATGATGGGTCATTTTACCTGCTCTTTAAACATATTTTACAACACAACCTCCTAGACCTTGTAATTAAAAGCACATAAAGTATATACTAGCACCTTACATAAGTGTTTGGGATTCTCTCTTTCACTTGGTTGTATAATAAATTATAACATATGGGGGAAACGGAAAATCAACACTCATTACCTGTCATAGCATATAAATTACCACAGGCTTGGTAAATGATCAAACCTTCACTCCCAGGTGCAAGTATTATTCATTACTATCTAAGAGGTCTTTATAAAGGGTTGTAGGGTGTAGGTGTAAGATAACATATAATGGAAACAGAAAAGGATGGGATACATATGGGTGGTAACTCTGGGTGAATTTGGGGTAGAAGGGTTAGCTAATTATTTACACGAATACATGCTGGTTTGGTTGCTAAGCCAAGACTCAGACGAAGATATACAAACTCTACACAACTCTACATCAATCTCTTTCTTTTTCTTTTCTCATTTTTTTGATTAAATAACATAATACATCACATGGGGTTTATAATACGTACCCCTACACTTGAGCTTTTACAAGCTCGATATTTACAATCTAACTAATGACCCAATTTGAGGTGGATCAAAATAACATGGAGATCATTTGACAAACATATGGGGGTATTGACTTAACTTTTCTTCCCTATTCTTCTGCCAAATAAATACTACCATGAATCCCAATCGTCCCAAAACTGTATTTACAAGGATAAGGACTTAGCAACCATGTACTCAATAATTAACTTGGGTTAAACATAATAATGTACTAAAAATGAGTACATACAAGGTGGGCTAAGGCTTTTTAGGTGTAACGATTGGTTTAAGGGTTAACAATGCTCTTCATTAATAGTCCAGATTAACCAGAAAATTACAAGAACCATGAAAAAGGATAGGCTCAGAGGGTTGTACTAGGGGTATCCTGCACTAATAATAAGTGCATGGCAAGGGTGTGGGATAGTTATATGATCGGTGTGACCATCATAAGAATTACAAGTTTGAAACATGGGTTAATCCTAATGCCTCTTATCAAGCAAATCCTAATACTCACTATGCGGTCTCAGGATGTATAACAAAAACAAGTTCTAGAATTTAATATGCTACCGGTACACTCTCATAATCCTAAAATAACCAATACCAATGTTCCAGAAAAGGCGACAAAACCACGCATACATATCCGTAACGACGGAATAGACACACATGATTGCTCACTCCTTAACTCGAACAAGCTAAAGGTATATTAACTAAGGGCGAACCTCACATTGTGGGGGTGGAATTTTAAAGGTTTTTGTGCTAGTCATATAAGTTCCTATCCATGGGATGCTAGTAATACTCGGTTTTTGTTGGTATGTGTCATAAAAAAAAATTGGTAAAAATCACCCTTTTATGCTATGTTTCGATATGTTACCCATCTTTTTAAGGAACACCAGCAAATGACAAATGAAAGAATAGTTTCTAAGGCTTATTTTCCCCCTACACTTAAGTTGAACATGTTCCCCAATGTTCTCTAGAAGTACCCGTAAGAACGAATAAAAGGGAAAAGAAAACAAGGAAATGATACCAGTACTCCCCTAGTTTGCTCAATAATAGAGAAGAAGCATGCGATAACTGGTTAAATCGTCCTCCGAGAATCATCTAATGAAGCTTCTTCTCATCAAATATAACATGTGATCAAAGATAAAGACAACTATACCAAGCATAAAACGTGCGTTTTACCAATATACAATATGAATTTAGGGTTCGACACGATAGATAGAATGAAAAATTATTAAAGTCAATAGGTTTTAGCATGGGTGGGGAGATTTAAAACAAATAATATATATAGGGTAAAATGTACGCAAGTTTTATTTCCAAAAATAATTAAAACTTATGTTTTCTGGACCCATTGGCGTTTAACGCCGTCGGGATTGGTGTGACCCCATCACAGGTGTCATGGTGACGGCGTCACTTGTTAATCGATGCTGTCCTCCACAATCTGTAGAAAACAATAAAAAATTGATGAAAAATTTTCCTGCACTTATTGCATAAGTTAATTCCTATAATATAATGCTGCATAAAAACATGAGATATAACTATTCAATCAAATAGAATCAAAACTGATGCGAATTATTTCAAAACAATTCATTAACATGTTGAATTTGCTCAAAAAGCCGGATAAAATCCCCTCTACCACTTAACATTTGCAAAATACCTTTTGATTGAAGATAAGATGAAGTTAAAAGACTAACAAAATACATGATTTACAAGATAGTTCAAACATAAATAAAAACAAACTTGAAAATTAAATCAACAACACCACATGACACTCCTAAAATGCGAAAAAGTAATTGGGTTTCCTCCAAGAAACGCTTTCTTTATATTAAAGAGTCTTGAGCTAGACTCTAAGTCATACGTCCTTACATGACTTACTTCTCCATCATCCACTCCTTCCTTGGTTTGCGTAAGAGTGGGATACTTGCCTTGAAAATTTATGTTCCTCCATTGGTTTAACTGCATATCCTCATCCAAGTAAGCTTTATCTTTTCTTCCCATTCAAGGACTAGCCTATTAACAGTCATGGTGGGGGCTATGGGCTCTATGTCGTTTCTTACTCCTTTGTTAGTCACATTGGAGGAATCGGGTATCCTATGAAACTTATCTTATGCTTTCCTGACCTTAGAGTTATTGTGCCGTGAACGAACTTAATTAAGCCTGCTGTTGTTAAAAATGATGTTCCGTAAGATGAAAGGCTATTTTCGTTTTCCCTAATATCCGAACAACCTCACTAAACACATCCTTAGCGATTCTAGGGTAAATGTATAGTGGCTAGCTATGAGAAGTCTGATGTCACAGCCAGCTAGGCCTATCCATAGGTGAGTTTTCTTATAGATGGAGTAGGGCAAGACATTCACAGTCATACCTGATCGCTACTAGGACATTCACATGCTAAATGTTTCCTATTTGCAAGTATTTAAAATCCTCGATTCCTCCTTCTTGTTATCTTTTTTCTGAGATTACGCATCATAAGTAGGTCCCCCAGTAATAATTTATACTTCTTCCCCTTTTTTCTTTCTAGCATGGGATCTTGACCGAGAAGTTATTCGAATCCGTTATAGTTGACTATCCCCTTTATTAGCTTTTCATTGATCTTAATCTTAAGGTAATATGCACATAACATGGATTGAGAACCGGTGCTTCTACAGCTTCTTCGCTCTCATGATGTTTTGTTTGATTTATTTTCGCCATGTTTCTATTTTCTCGAACCTTTCTAACTTGCAATGTAACTGTATCTGTTTCGGTGAGGTTCTCATCGTTGTCGAGTGTCAATTCTTTTTTATCAGATCCTGACGAATTCTTTTCTTTCATCCTAACCTTCATGGTCGTAGAGGGCGAGGTTCTCAATAATTTCCCAAGATTTGTCGGTATTCTTATTACGTAGTTTGCCGCTTGTGGCGCGGTCAATCTCGCACTTAAGATGAAAGGAGACATGATCATAGAAAATTTGGATTTGTAACCATCTACATGCACCACTTGAGGGGAAGTGTTTCATTACTACTGCTGATCTTTATTACTACTGCTAGTTTATATTTATACTGCTCAGATTCATTTTTCTTAATTGTGAGTCATGGAGGGCAATTTGAGTATTGGAAGGCTGGATTAGTAGTTGTGGTATATGATTTTTAGCTGTTATGATCCAAGTTGCATATCACTAGAAGACCCCTATTCGATGATTACAAAAAGGGGAAGAAGACTATAGGTTTATTGATTTGCAGCTTATTTATGTGTGGTGACATGTTCAAAGAGATCATAAGTCAAGGAGAAGCATTGAAGATTGTTTCATTCATGGAGATTGTTTTGTAATATCAAATAGGAGAAGATTGTTGGGTTTATTAATTTGATGATTACAAAACTACATGTACTTAAATGAAGAAGAATGACACAACAAGGGCTTAATATGATCACTTTGGTATTCTACATATGGAAGAATTAAATGCTGGAAGATTTGCTAAAGATAAGCATTGAAAAGTCAAATGTTTAGTTTCCATATAATTAAATGTTTAGTTTCCTTGTATAATTAAATGTCTTTTATGAGCATTTAATTAATCTTTTATGAGCATTTAATTAGATGGTCAAAGCATTTAATTAGCTTCCTTTGTAAGCCTTGTAACCTCTATTATATAAAGAGGGGCATAGACATAGGTTTAGGTGTGCCAAAAAGTGTGTGTGCACCAAAGGTGTAAAACGTGTTGTGTGTGTGGGTTTACACGTCCCACAAGAGATAGATGCTAGCATGGTGGTGTAGCCCCAAGATCATTAGTTTGATCCTGTTGATGTAACCGTCTTACCATTGATCAGGTAAGATTGGGGCTTGTAGTAGTCATTATAGTTAGAGATGATGATGAAAAACCTTGTATTAATAACAATGATTCAATGTTTGAATATTCCGCCTTTGTTATTAATTTATCCTAGATAAGGTCTAAACAACCTGAGCTTAAACGATTCTCAACATGTGGTATCAGAGCCTGGTGGCTCTCGATCTAGGATTACAAGGTTTTTGAAGAAACCCTAAAACCCTAATTTTCAAGAAATCGATTTGTGGTTAAAGTTTTATGGGGTTTTGGAGTTAAATTGCTATAACAATCTTTATGATCGTCCTCTCTACCTTTTTGGTATGCAATACGATCTTCAAGTATTGTTATTATTCAAGGGTTTCTTGGTATAATTGATTTATGATGATGGTTTTGGATCTCGGATGGAACTGTTATTCACAACAGTTTATTCTTATTGATTTATGGCTCGTATTTTTTGAAGATTATTTGAAGATGTGATTACGAAGACAGTTGATTATTGCTTATTTGATGTTGTAGTTGAGTTTCACAGATGCGTGTTCTTATCATACCTTTTAGCAGGAGGTAACTTGTTTGTTTTGTATGGTGACGAAGACTTGCAAAATCTAGGAATGTGTGATTTTTCTTAAGGTGCTCAATGCTCACATTCGCTATCACTTATAGAATTTGCTGCCGACTTTGAAAAACTTATAAAATATTATATTTTTATTAATTATAAAAATATATCTAGCTTTTAAAGAAACTTAAAACTATAATGTATCACCTTACTAGGGAGCTTCATGTGAGGGGTTTCATTTGGGTATACGTTTTGACGAGTTTGCTGGATTTACGATTTAAAGTGTCCTGGCTCCTTAAACGTTTACTACATGACCTCTGAATTATGATGACCTGAACAGTGATACAATATTTCCATAATATTTCAATCAAAATGATACTACATTAAGTCTTAAAACATATCCAATCAAACTAAGACTTGACATATTACCCAGGTTGTGTGACGAAGCCATTACTTTCATTTCATATACTTTTGCCATCAATCAAATTTCCTTGTACTGTTAAGGTGAGTTCATAGCCTCGCATTTCAATCTTTTAAATGTTTTATAAACCCGCGAGGGGGATACATGCTATAAACCATGAATGCAAGTATATTCTGTATACTATCCTGATTCATTATTGCTTAAGTACCTACTTTTTCTATTAAGACCTCATTATCATGAACCGTTAATTACTCTCAGAGTAAGCGCGAATGCTGTGAATAGATCTATTTAGGACTGGACTACCCATTGGTGTACCTATACTTTCGGTAAACCAATAGGCAAATTCATTTTGTTGAATAACTATGCGGGTGTTTTGCCCAAAGCCACTCGATGGGGCATTTACTTGTGAATATTGATTATCCTAAGGCTTTTGGTTGTCATGGTTTAAAGCAATATTTAATGTTTTACAAAAAAAATAAAACTGATGGGTGTATAACAACGTAACCATCTAAATTGTACTCAAATGTTTATTAATACTATTAATTTCACTCTACCTTTGTTGTTGACTTTTTTTTAAGCATGTTTTTCTCCAGGTAATTGAGCAACTGAATGGCAAGGAGTGGCACAGACTAAAGATGGCTAAAACTGTTATCATTCAAACTTTATGTTTTTAGATTTTGAGACCTCTTTTGTAAAAACTCTGGATGAAATAAACGTATGTTAACACTAAATTTTTTCCAAAACGTCCTTTGAGTTGTTTTTCTTTGATTATTGACTGTATTGTTGTACTATGATGTAATTACCTTAGATTATCTTCGTTGCTTATTTGGACAATTAATAGTGTGTTACAGAGTGGAGATCAGAGCCATGGTTATAGAGAACAAGGTTAAAACCTTGACTATAACTACCTTTCTTTTTTTTCCATCTAAGAAAAGTCCTCCGTGCCGTTACATCAACCGAATAATACGTAAAAATATATAACTATTATACTATTATATAATTATACTTATGTGTTTTACCATTTGGGGTTATTAATGAGTGATGGCTTATCCATACATCCTTTACTTCGATATTGAGGATGCTTTTTCCTTAGTTACTTTACTGACTTAAATCAAACTTTAACAGAATATTTCCAGCCTCATCGAGATACATCTTCTACTGATCCTTCTGATATTTTTTATACATAGTATCCTTTGACTTTCTAGCCATCTATTTTTTCAATAAAGTCCATATATGCAGCATATAATGCTTTGCTGTATGAAATCCACCTATCCCATACACTCAAGATCTATTTCTCTCCACTAGCTATTTTGACTCCATCTTCGGTATTACCACCATCACTACTATTTGATCCCCGACATTTTTTTGTTCCTGAAGAAATTATATACCATCTTAGAAGCTACAAATGCTAGACAATGATTCTTACCAATTTACATTATCTAATTTATCTAGGAAGCAAAGCCCTGTTTAACCCCCTTAGAAAGAGCATCAGTTAGCAAAGTTTTCTACTTACCCAAACTTAGATCATATGAATTAGGGAAAAAAAGTTTACCAAAATACATGTAGACCACCAGCAGAACAAATTGAATAGTAATTTTTGAAGTTACTTAGAAGTAGACGCCTTCAGTTGCCATCCGATACTGAGAAAATAGAAGGAAAGACTTGTCGCCAATGATTGGTGTTTAATCATACCAAGAGATTTTGATGAAATAAAAACCAAAACTTAAGGAAGCCACGCACTTAGATAGGGTAAACTTCAAAAGAAGCCATTAATGGACAGAGAGTCGTGATGCTTTTGTGTAACTTTTTAGGATTGCTGAGTTTTAGAAATGACCCTTTGAGGATATCAAGACAGCCATCAATTATATATGAGAATCTTGTGGGGAATCACCTTCGGTGAAACTCCAAGACTACTAGATCGAAACCTTATCCTTACCACTTTGTCTAAGGACACGTAGCATAAGTATCAACATTATCTAAGACTTTTGGGATATATAAGTTTATGTAAAGAGGTATGTTATCTATTAATAATTTTGTTATTCCCTTTTACTTTATCATTTTATAATTCATATATTCATGTTCTCGTTATTTCTTTTCGTTTTATCTTCAGTAAAACATCATCAATTAGGTAAACTACACAACCACCAGATTATCCCTTCGATGAGTCTATCTTTACAGAATTAGATAACTCATTATGAATCATACCACGACCACTGGAAAGTAAACCAGTCCCCGAGGAATCTAATAAGTCAAATGCTTGTTTGAATGTTTATCTCTGAAAATCTTAAATTCTAAAATTTTCCATTATATCCTGCAATGTAATACCAAAGGATGTGTATTACTTCATTAGAACTTGTATCAAAATAAGAATCCATACAATATGTCAAATAATTTCAATACCATTATCTATGAAAATTTTGACAATGACTTGTGATATCATACTTATTCCGTATTGTCTTATGTTGATAGATGCCTCCTAAAAGGACATCAACATTTGAAGCATCAACCATGACTCATACTGCCATCAGGAAACTAGTTGCTGACAGTATTGCCACAGCTCTGAAAGCACAAGCTGCAATGATGGCAAGTACTAACAATCCCATTAGGAACTCTGGACCAAGAAGAACTCCTATAGCAAGAAAATTCACTTATGAGGAGTTTATGAGTTGCCAGCCTTTCTACTTCAATGGTACGGAAGGAGTTGTTGGTCTCATTCGCTGGTTTGAACGAACTGAATCAATATTTTCTCGTAGCAATTGTGCCGAGAAGAAAAAAGTGAAATTCGTTATTAATACACTCACTGAGGAAGCTTTATTCTGGTGGAATTCATTTGCCCAGCCTATTGGAGTAGAAGAATCCTATTAGATCACCTGGTCTGAATTTAAAAGACTCTTGATAAAGAAGTATTGTCCCCAAACTGAGATTAAGAAAATGGAAGAAGCCATTACCATGACCCATAAGTTAATAGAGCAGGTAATAAAACACAATTATGTACAAGAAACCAATAACCATAAACGAAAGTTTGAGAACACCACCAATGACAACAACAACAACTACCGTAACAACAACCGTAGCAATGATCACCACAACAGCAGAATAGGAGGCAAGAAACCTTCAGGGCTTATACTGCCAACAAAGCGTATAGTGGAAACCGTCCCTTGTGTAAAAGATGCACCCTGCATCATATAGGACCTTGTACTGTCAAGTGTTAGACTCGCAACAAGGTAGGTCATCTGACCAGGAACTGCAGAAACAAAAGACCCTCGGACTACTAGATTAGATTCTAGTTATAGCTTTTGTTAGAACCTCACCACGAGATGTGTGGTATAAATAACAACACTTGTTAAATCTTGACTATGTAAAGTATAAAGGCAAGTTGTTCTTGATATAATACAATTTCGTTATACCTCACTATTTCATAATACCGTTATCCAGGGTTGCCCCCTTATAAAACCAACCTTTCAAAATTAATATTATGCCAATTAAACTTGGTAATTTCGACGTCATCATTGGTATGGATTGGTTATTCAAGTGTCATGCCAAAATTCTCTGCGATAAGAAAGTCATCCACATCCCAATCGACGGTGAAACTTTAATCATTCAAGGTGACCAAAGCAAAACCCGACTAAATCTCATATCCTGAATAAAAAACCAAAAAAAGTTCTATATCCAGGAGGAGATCCGTCTTTCTTCTTATCTTTTAGAAATATGTATCGATTACGGAGTGTTGAACTAAACTTACTGTAAAGAATCGATACCCATTACCCCAGGTTTAATGACTTATTTCAACCAAACTTTAAGGTTAGAATGTTTACTCAAAATCGACTTCAAGATCTGGTTATCATCGACTGAAGTATGGGGATTCAGATATTTCCCAAGACTTCTTTCAGAACACGGGACACTATGAATTTCAAGTTTAAGCCAATTTGGTTTACGAACGCACCTACTGTATTCATGGATCTCATAAATCAGGTATGTAAACCATACTTGGACAAATTTGTAAAAATCTTCATTGATGATATTCTTATATACTCTTGTAACAAAGAAGAATGCGCAGAACATCTGAGAATAATTTCAGAATTACTCAGAAAGGAGGAATTATATGCTAAATTCTCCAAGTATAATTTCTAGATCAGTATCGTGCGATTTAATGTCTCATTATTCTTCTCATGATTTTGAAAAATCATATCACCAAGGAAACATCTTCTATTAAAACCGCTTTGATATCATGTTTTTATGCTTGAGTAGAATGATTTATAATCATCTTATTGAAATGAATTAGGACGCTTCTTCATTTGAATAAGGAAATTATAAACCACCAAACTATAAATTTATAAATTCTCAGTTACAAGGATTGGGACGCCTCTGTTTGTAAATGACAAATTATAAGTGAGTAGGCTTAAGTGTATGACATACGTACAAACAATTTTCTTTCTATCCGTTTGTGCGAATAATTCTTTTTCTTCATTTAATCATTATCATTATTACCTTCATACAATCGAGTCTCTAGTCGTAATTTGTTCATTCAAATATTTCCAGATTTATATGATTGATGCACAAACAACTCTCTTACAATTCATAATTTGTTTGAATCATTCCTTAACATTACTCTGACATCCAACGAACAAGCTAAAGGTATATTAACTAAGGGCGAACCTATAACAACCCAAAATTTTCATCAATGTAATATCTACTTATTATATTATGATCACCTTTATACGGGGAAATTTTTTGTTTTATCACATTCCATTATATAACATTATTTACATAACTAAAGTTAACGAGCTCACACAACCTACCTATGACATCTATATCTATGTTTATATTATGTAAACATCCTAATATGTCAAGTCTATGCCCTAATATCATTTTTACCAAAAACGTTATCCATTTAACAACGTTATATCAAAACAGGCTTTAAACGTTAAACGTTTATATCAAAACCCTAATTATATGTAATATATGCAAAAGTATTCCATGCAAGGGGTATATATCGTAACTTTCTGAAATTAATAACTAGAGGGGCTAAAAATGTCATTTTCTTAAAGTTATAACTATAAGGACTTGTTTTGCCAAGTTTCAAAGTTAAAGGTTTAATATATATATATATACTTTTTATATAAAGGACTAAACTTGTAAAAGTTTATAATCCAAGGGTATATTTTGCCAATTTTGAAAACTTATAAAACATTATATTTTTATTAATTATAAAAATATATCTAGCTTTTGAAGAAACTTAATGTATCATGTTACTAGGGAGCTTCATGTGAGGGGTTTCATTTGGGTATACGTTTTGACGAGTTTGCTGGATTTATGATTTAAAGTGTCTTGGCTCCTCAAACGTTTACTACATAACCTCTAAATTATGATGGCCCGAATAGTGATACAATATTTCCATAATATTTCAATCAAAATGATACTACATTATGTCTTAAAACATATCCAATCAAACTAAGACTTGATATATTACCCGGGTTGTGTAACGAAGCCGTTACTTTCATTTCATATACTTTTGCCATCAATCAGATTTCCCTGTAC
Source organism: Tanacetum coccineum (assembly GCA_026074375.1). NCBI lineage: Eukaryota > Viridiplantae > Streptophyta > Magnoliopsida > Asterales > Asteraceae > Tanacetum > Tanacetum coccineum. The sequence goes on from BQNB010072682.1 coordinate 14,778, forward strand.
TGTTAAGGTGAGTTCATAGCCTCGCATATCAATCTTTCAAATGTTTTATAAACCCGCAAGGGGGATACATGTTAAGCACCTACTTTTACCATTAAGACCCCATTATCATGAACCGTTAATTACTCTCAGAGTAAGCGCGAATGCTGTGAATAGATTTATTTGGGACTGGACTACCCGTTGGTGTACCTATACTTTCGGTAACCAATAGCACATCATTTGAATAACTATGCGGGTGTTTTGCAAAGGCACTCGTTGGGGCAATTACTTGTGATTATTGATTATCCTAAGGCTTTGGTGTCATGAGCTTAAAGCAATAATAATGTTTTACAAACTATGGGTGTATAACAACGTAACCCACTACTGAACTTGTACTCAAACTGTTTATTAAACCTATTAATTTCACTCTACCTTTGTGTTGACTTTTTAGCATGTTTATCTCAGGTAATTGAGCAACTTATGGCACGGAGTGGCACAGACTTAAAGATGGCTAAAACTGTTATCATTCAAACTTTATGTTTCTAGATTTTGAGACCTCCTTTTGTAAAACTCTGATGAATAAACGAATGATAACTAAATTTTTCCAAAACGTCTCTTTTGAGTTGTTTTCTATGATTATGACTGTTGTACTATGAAGTAATACCCTAGATTATCTTCCGTTGCTATATTTGACAAAATAGGGGTGTTACAGATTGGTATCAGAGCCATGGTTATAGAGAACAAGGTTAAAACCTTGACTATAACTACCTTTCTTTTTTTTCCATCTAAGAAAAGTCCTCCGTGCCGTTACATCAACCGAATAATACGTAAAAATATATAACTATTATACTATTATATAAATAACTTATGATATTTACCAATGGGTTATTAACAGAGTGATGTCTTCTCCCAACCATCCTACTTCTGATATTGAGGATGCTTTTTCCTCTAACTTTCCAGACTACACTCCAACTTTACCAGACTATTTCCCAGCCTCATCGAGAAACATCTCTCCTGATCCTTCAGATAATTTATCCAAGTATCCTTTGGCCTTACTAGCCATCTCATATTTTCATAAAGATCCATATATGCAAGCATATAATGCTGCTGCTAATGAACCACCTATCCCACCACCAGATCCTATTTCTCCACTAGCTATTTTGACTCCATCTTCGGTATTACCACCATCACTACTATTTGATCCCCGACATTTTTTTGTTCCTGAAGAATTATTACCATCTAAGAAGCAAATCCATCCCCCATCTTCTTCCTCAACTACATTATCTAATTTATCTCGGAAGCAAGCCTGTATCCTAGTACCGCCATCTTTCTCAACTTATACTCCTACCCCACCTTAGATATATGAATTAGGAAAAAGTTCTACCAAAATACATGTAAGACACCATGAGAAACAAATTGAAAGTATTTTGAATTACTTAGAACTCTCTTTTCACTATACTGAGAAAATAGAAGAAAGACTTGTTAATGATTGGATAATCATACCAAGAGATTTTGATGAAATAAAAACCAAACTTAAGGAAGCCCGCACATAGATACGTAAACTACAAAAGAAGCATATGGGACAGAGAGACAAGATTGCTTTTGTTAACTTTAGGATTTCTGATTTAGAAATGACCCTTGAGGATATTCAAGACCGCCATCAATTATATATGAAGAATCTTATGGGACACACTTCGTGAACTCCAAGACTACTAGATCGAAACCTTATCCTTACCACCTTTTGTCTAAGGACACGTAGCATAAGTATCAACACTTATCAGATTTTGGGATATATAAGATATGTAAGATAAGTTATCTATAAATAAAATTGTAATTCCCTTTTACTTTACCATTTTAACATCATATATGTCATTTCTCGTTATTTCCGTCTTTATCATCAAGAACAACATCATCAATTAGGTCAACTACACAACCACCAGATTATCCCTTCGATGAGTCTATCTTTACAGAATTAGATAACTCATTATGAATCATACCACGACCACTGGAAAGTAAACCAGTCCCCGAGGAATCTAATAAGTCAAATGCTTGTTTGAATGTTTATCTCTGAAAATCTTAAATTCATTAAACTAATTAAAACTTAACCCTAATTATTTAATTATTAAAAATATTAAAACTAATATATAAATAACTTACTAGGGACTCTGTAGGTTAAAGACTTAAGGACTAACGGGGGCTAAATCATCTTAAACGGGCATGGATTAATAAGGAGAAACAAAACTCCCTTAAACAGAAAAATTACAAGAATTGTTCCCTGAGGACCTCACCCCCCTTACCCGATAACAAATAGAGTCCAATTATAAGCTCGAATTTTAAAAGTGCTTATTATTAAAAACTTGAAAAAGCAAAGTTGTAAAGAAAGCTAGTAGGAACAAAATTAATAAAAGCTACTTAGGCTGAAAATAAGAAATAAGCTCAATAAGAGCTTATTTTTGAACTGACCTTAGAAAGTAGGCCTTAACTCTTGGTTTTAGAAATTAAGCTATAAAAGACTCAAAATTAATTCAAAATGAAAAAGGAAAGAAGTTCTAATTAGCTTATGACTAGCTTAAGCTAATTAAGAAAAGAAAAGAGAGCTAGGAACCCTTTTAAGCTAAAATAATTATCATGAACTAGGCCAAAGTCAGAAAACCAATAAGCTAATATGCAAAAATCTAATTATGCTTAAATCTCGAAATAGAAAAATCTAGACGTTGAGCTACTGAAAATTATGAAACTGATTAGTATCTATCTATTTTAGCCTATAACTTCCTACCATCTTAAGCTCAAGATTCAAATTTATATTAGCTAAATTACAATCCTACTGTTTTGTTTTTTTAAGTATTTTTGTGATTTTGACAGTAAATTAAGCTAGGTAAATAAGCTTAGATAATGTAATTTATGTCCCCTAAATCTATATTAAGCTTTATTACTATACTTAAGATGCTTAAAAGATAAGCTATTAAAATCCTACAATTGCGGGCATTTAAATTGGGATTGATGGGGAATATCAGCATACTATCTAACTTAGTACTGCCTGATGCAGAGAGAGATCTTTTTAACAGCTGATAGGTAAGGGAAAATAAGCAGTGTTTTAATAATGAAAACTAAAACCTTAAAATACATTATGCTATTTCTAGTTTACTTCTAACTATTGAGTTTAAGATCCTAAAATATATTATTACTTAACTAAAAATTATAGCCAAAATAGGTGAGCAGGTACAAAACTGTTGTGACAGCTAGTACTAACTTTTTAGTTTGTACTGGTTGCACTTTGCACAAATGCAAACCAAATAGTGCAGTTTACCTAAGGGAAAATCCGGCACCTAAGACACACTCAATTGGCGTGTGTCATTATAAACTAAGTTCAAGCAAGATCCTAAGCCTTGGAGCGCGACTTTTAGTCAACAATTGCACAAGTGAAATTCAAAAGAAAGTTCCCCTGGTGCTAGAACCAACATAATAAACCATAACTTTTTGACTACTTAAAACTATCTTCTAAAAATTAATTCCCATTGATCTTCCCTTAAAAACAACAACTTACTCAGGTGATTTGATCAAATAGTTGACTTTTTTTAGTCAAACAAAGCTTATGCAAAAACACCCTTTTTTCACTATGAAGGTTTGAGAAAAGGAAAAGCTCTTTAAGTGAAATTTTAATGAAAAGTACTATTTCAAGATATTTAAAACTAGTTTTTAAAACAAACTTACTTATCATGGAAAATTAAACTTATTAAGCATTAATCTAGATTTTAGCTTAATTTACCCTATTTTTGTCTTCTTTTGGATTTTAAGACACTTATAAGAAAATCTATGATTCAAACCAAGAAAACTAAAAAAATAGACAAATAACTGTATTATTAAGCTAAATTAAACTAAAATGAAGCACTAATAAAACAAAGAGTTTAAGCAACTAAAGCCTAATAAGCAGATCTACACTATTAAGCTAAAATTAAGCTAGAAATGAAATTATGAAAAGTAAATGAAAACTTACTTGAACCTTTAGCTAAACAAAAGGTTCCCAATAGGGCAGCTACAAGCTCCCTAGCTTATTAATAAGCTAGGGTATAAGTCCTTGGGATCTCTTCCAAGTTAAGATCCCCTTCCAAAAAGCTCATATCCAATAAGGTCCATGATATTTGTAAGTTAAACTGATTTAAGGTTTAGGTAAGATTAATACTGAATTGAAATAAGCTCTATTTCAGCTTATAGACTGAAAGAGCTTTAAATGAGCTTATTTGCTTATTGAGACAATTTGGCTAATTAAGAGAGCTTTTTGAATATAAAGAAAAGAGAGCTTATGAATTACTTAAACTAAATTTCATTAATGAAAGTAACTGATTACATTTAAAAAGGAGATTACAAAATATTTAAAGAAAAATTACATTTAAGGAAAATACGAAATTAAGCTAGACTAAAAACTACCAAAAACCTAGATAGTGTGTGTGTGTGAGGTGAGGCTCTATTTATAGCCAGCTAGGGAAGATTCTAGCCCTCTTGCCTTGCTCTCCAAACTTTCAATCTCAACCAATCATTTCTTCAATCATTTGAGCTTCTATTGTGGCCGTTTGATCAATTTGTGGACACTTGAGGATTGCCAGCCTATCATTCCTTGATGTGACAGCTTGTGCTTCCTTTGTGAGGGAAACAAGAGCAATTTTCTTCTTTACTTGTGCTTTTCTCTCAACAACGTGGCATTCTTCCTTTGGGATTGGACCAATCAGAGATGGGGAGTGACATTTCTTACTGCCAAGGAGTACTTGGACACCTAAATTGTCCTTTGTACCCTCTAATTTTGAAAACCCCTTTGTTTTGAGCCAAGGGCACGTTTGGGAAGATGATGAACAGTGAATGGGATTTACCCGCCCTTTTTTTATAACTGAAATGGGTAAAAACTCGTTTGAACTTTGGGAAATAGCAACTTCAGCCCTTGTCTTTGTTTATTCCATTTCTAGTTATAAACAATCTTTCAAAAATTGCAAAACTGGCCCTTGTGGTTGTTATAAAAGGAAATGGGTTAGGATTTGGGCTTATTAGATCCGGGTAAGGCCCAATTAGAGGAGGGGACATTTTTGGACTTTTGTGAAACTTAGAGGGTTAAAATGGAATATTGTGGTTCTTGTTGACTTTTGTTGACCAATGATTGACTTTTCTTTGACTGGATTTGACTGAGGCTTGACTTTTCTGGCTTCGGCTTTGATTCTTTGGCTTCTTTTTGTACTCTTCTGATTCTCGTGTCCGTGCTTGCCCGTTTTTGACTGTTTTCTTGTGATTTTTGACTTATCCGTACCTGCACACACAAAACACAAATACAAGCATATTTTTGCCATTTTTGGTCTGTTTTGGGTTTAATTGGGTTATTTTAGGTACAAACGGATATGTGTATTCTACACTTATCATTCTTGAAAACGCCAAACCAATCAAAACTCCTATGTCCTCCAAAACCAAACTCAACCGTGACGAAGAGGGTGAACCCATCGGCAACACTAAATACCATGGTATGATTGGTAGTTTACTCTATCTAACCGCTAGTCGCCCTGATATCATGTTTAGTGTATGTCTTTGCGCTCGTTTTCAAGAAGCTCCTAAAACCTCTCACCTCGAAGCCGTAAAAGGAATCTTCCGTTACATCAAAGGTACTTTTCACCTAGGCTTATGGTATCCCAAGGGAACCGGTCTTGAGATTATTGTTTATGCCGATTCCGACCACGTGGGAGACTATGTCGACCGAAAAAGCACTAGTGGTGTATGTACATTCATAGGTTGTTGTCTCACCTTATGGATGTCCAAGAAATAAGCCGCCTTAGCTATCCCAACCACCGAAGCCGAATACGTATCTGCCAAAAAAGCTTGTCAACAAGCCTTATGGATGAAACAAGCTCTAGTAGATTATGAAGTTAAGTTAAATGACGTACCTGTTCTTTGTGACAATAAAGGAGCCATAGACTTAAGCAAAAATCCCGTTCTTCACTCTCGCACTAAACATATAGAAATCCGTCATCATTTTCTCCGTGATAATGTTCAAAAGGGTAATATCTATATCGAAAAGGTTGCATCTGAAGACAATATTGCCGACATTCTAACCAAACCACTTAAAAGAGAACCCTTCAATCTTCTTCGACTCGGTCTTGGATTAATGGAACCAAACGCTTAAAACCTTTCTCCTAAATACTTCCTCATTTGTGTCAATTCATTTTCTTACCTCTTACTACATTGTTTAATACAAATAAAAACGTTTTTGTATAACTTGTCTCGTGAACGTATACAAAGAAACACATGGTCAATATGTCGTTTCAAACACGTTCATTGTAGCTACATTAAAAGGAGGCTTAGGGTTTTTCTCTCAAAATAAAACAATTTTTTTTTCTGTCTTCGAGTCGAGAAAAACTGCACCTCCAACATATCAAAACTTTACTCAAAAACCTACTACAAAAACCCTGTCTGCCCGTCGGCCGGCGCCATTCAAATTTCAAGCCGGTGCCCTCTTTAGAATAGCACCGGCAGAACCGGCAGACATGTTCTCAGCTATTAATATACGAATTTTTCAAATTTAAATCCAAGTTTTCCCTCCTTGTCACATCACTTAGGCTCTAAGAATAGAAGTTGACCTTTGCCATAATCTAATCATTAGATTTTAACTAAATTAGCAAGCAAAACATTTAAGTCCACCTCAAATGTTCTTCTATAAATAAGTGCATCATTTTTTGCTCTTCTCCTTACCTTTCTTCACAATGCCTAAAGAGAACAAAACTAATATAAAACGAACCTCAAGAATTAGTGTTAGGCCATGTTGATTTGTCAATCTAAGAACCCCTTCTTCTCCCTATCAACCATTCTCTCCACCATCGGACTACACATCGAGAGCCCCACCAACTTCTCCAATAACCACTATCTCCGATCAATACAACAATAAATCCAATGAAAAATGCTTGCTTACTCCTAAGACAATTCCTCCTCCATTGACTTCGCCACCACCCGCTCCTACTTAACCATTGAAGCTCACCTCACCGGTAACTATTAACCTTGATCCCATAGAACTCTTGTTATCCACTCCACCGGCTTCTCCTTAAGCTTTCCTTGACTCTCTTGATGATCTCCCACCATCAACTACTAACCCTCCACCACCTCGACCATCTTTTGACACTATTGAACGAATGACAAATGCACCTCCTCTTATTCTACCCATTGATTCAACCTTCCCTTCGCTAACTCCAAACTTGGAACCACCTATCCCACCATTTCCAATTCAATGTTCACCAAATCTACCTTTAATCGTCCCACCACTTCCGCCATTAGGACCTAACAATCCTTTCCCATGCTCACCCATGAAATGTTTTGTGAACATTGCCAAAGAACTCAAGTCTTAGTTGACAATCTCTAAGGAGAAATGAGATTCATTCTCAACCACATTCTCGACCGCCTAAATGTTATCACGTACAACATCTAATAATAAGACTTAAGAAGTAGAACAAAATAATAGATCCATTAGGAATCTTCGTTAAGAATCTCTTGTCTTATTGTAATGTCTTTTATGCTATCTTAAATAAAAATAATAGTTGTGCTATATCAATTGTTGAAGTTCTTGGGTTCTACTAAAGTAAGGAAGGCATCAAAATAACACCACATGGCATCAGTTTTAAGTTGCTTCCTTGTAGATACAGAGTGAGAAGGATCACCGATCACGTTTGCTATATGATCCTTAGTCCATCTACCAAGGTGTTCCAATGGAGTGTGGAGTTGTCTTACATTAGATGATGATCCTTGAGACGTTGAGTCTTCATGAGGAGATTCATTAAGTGGATCATCATGAAATGTTGGTGTTTTTGGTGATTCTTTAAAACCTTGAGAAATGATTGGAGAATGTTCATGTTCTTGTGATGAGGGAATACTTGTTGATGGAGCATCCTGATCAATGAAAGTTGCCACAGGAGAATCAGCTAATACTTCAGCTCTTGGAGTAACAGCTTCTTGAACTGGAGAAACAACAATTGGTGAAGGGTTAAAGTATTCATTGAACATTGGTTGAAACAACCGATCCCAATCATCTCTTATTGGTGGCAAGCAAGGTTGTTGAGAAACAGGGTTTGAACCGAGTCATGTACTGGATGTAGCAGGAGTCATTCCTTGAAGCCCGGGTCCTGAACTGAATTGTTCAGAAGCCATTGCTGTTAGCTCATCGAACGTTACATGAATTGTTTCAGTAATCCGGGTCCTTCTGTTGTAGATTTTGAACGCTTTCTTTGCAGGCACGTAACCAACGAAAATCCCAATGTCTGCTTTTGCATCAAATTTACCCAGATCCCATTGTCATTGGTAGGATAACAAAGTGACCAAAGACATGAAAGTATGATAAGTCCGGTTTCTTGTCTTGCATAAGCTCGTATGGAGTTTTGTTGTATCAGAGGCCTATCAAATAATAGTTTTGGGTGTAACAAGCAGTATTAATAGCTTCGGCCTAGAGAAATAATAGAGCTTTAGAAAATATCAGCATAGTTTGAGCATCTTCTACAAGAGTTCGATTTCGTCTTTCGACAACACCGTTCTGCTGAGGAGTGCGAGCTACAGAAGTTTGATGCGTGATGCCAACATTTTCATACCATTCACGAAGTGTCTGATTGACAAATTCGGTTCCATTATCTGTTCGAACATTCCGGACTGTGGCATTCAAACGAACTTGAATATTCTTGATGCATTTGATGATGTCCGTAGGAGCTTCATCTTTTGTCTTCAAAAATCTAACCCAGGTAAATCTTGAGTAATCGTATGACTATTACTATAATATAGGACTCACTTTAAACAAATTCCTTTAGGTATAATGAAATATATTATAATAAAATATAAATATATAATAATAAGAATTATCTCAAAAATATCAATAATAAGAATTCCGTGAGGCTTTTTAAAAGGATAATTACTTTTGACCAAAGTAAAATCCCTAAAAACCTTCCCGGGTTGTGTCCTGACGAGGCGTGAATTTGAAAAGCGAGGTAACATTTGTGGAACAATGCTTGAATATCACAAATTTGATTTAGTTTTCTATTTCTACTAATAAAATGCACAAACAAGTAAAGGCACGCTAAAAATGAAAGCAAATAAGGCTAAAACACTGAAAACGATAACGAGATTCAAAACCCGTTCTTTAAAAAACCAAATTCTAAAATTTTAACCCTACAAATGAAAATTTAATTTTTATAAATCCTAAATGATAAAAGAAATTTTTTAAAAAAAGAATTATATTTTTTTGACTTTTATTTAAGTTTTTATGAATTAAAAACATATTTAAACTAAAAAATTAATAAAAAATACTAAACTAATTTGGAAAATTCTGAAAAATTTGTGGAAAGTACTTTGGACAATGCTAAACCTAGGAAAAATAAAAAAGGCAAAACAGCTTAAGGGAATAAGCTATAAATAAGCTAAAATGGGTTGAAAGCTTAAAAGCTAAACAGGGGTTATATAATTAATTTTGCAAGTAATAATCAGAAAAGACTCAATGGCATGTTGTAGTGGAGGTGTGTGTTAAATGCTTGGTAGAGGTTGTGAAGGTCACAGGTTCGAGCCTTGCTCACCCATGACTTCCCAAGTATTTTTATTTTGAAAAATTTTTGAAACAGCTTTTTAGATAAGCTAAAAATAAGAACTTTTTGTGAAATAACTTTTGTAAAAACCTAAAATAAGCTAGAAATAAGCAAAAGAAAGTAACAGACTTAAGAATGCTTAAAATGTACTAGAAAGCTAAACTGTTAAGGCATTTTAAGACTTATTAAGCATCTAAAAAGCAAATAAGGTCAAAACAAATGATACCCTAACCCTAATAGGCACTTACAAAAAAAATAAGCCAAGAAAATAAGCTGGAAAGCTAAAATAAGTAGCAGATAGCAAAATTTATCCATTACACTTAAAAACTAGACTGTTTGATATTTTAAGACCATTTTAGCTATACATGTTCATTATAAGTAAGCTTTTTAATAAACATGCCCTAAACCTAATAAGCATAAGGAAAAAGAAATAAGCAAATAAAAAGAGCTAGACTAAGCTTAAAATGACAGAATCTCTTAAAAGGCTTTTAACTTAGAATTCTAAACTGAAAAAGCTCATAAGCTTTTTTCACTTAGCTTTTTCATCGCTTATCTGAATTTTAAAATGCTTTTTGATTGCTGTTTTAGATAGTTTGTAGGATAATCTTTAGAGTGTTATAAGTCATTAAGCCATAAGGATCCATTTACTTGCTTAAAAATAAGCTCAAAAGTCCCCTAGTAGGCTGTTTTAAGTATCTTTTAGCCAAACTGCTTATTGGCTTATTTGAATGTTCCAGCTTATTTAATTGTTTAAAGTGTGCTTAGATTTGCTTATTAGGTTAGGTTTTAATCATAGTTAGCTTATTTAGCTTAGGTTAGAGCTTATTCAAGCTTAATAGCATTTTTAGTTTAGAATTTAAGTTTAAAAGCCTTTAAGGTAATTCTGTCATTTAAGCTTAGTTTTAGCTTATTTTTGTTCTTAGTGCTTATTAGGTATAGCTTATCATTTGTTTTTAGCTTATTTGTTTGTCCCTTAGCTAATTTAGCTTTAAAAGGCTAAACAGTTAGCCTTTTAGCCTTTAACCAAGTCTGTCACTTTTAGGAGCTTATTTCTAGCTTATTTTAGGTTTTTATAAAAAGTCATTTCACAAAAAGTCCTTATTTTTAGCTTATCTAAAAAGCTGTTTCAAAAATTTTGCAAAAATAAAAACATGGGAATTAGGGAAGTCAAGGGTGAGCAAGGCTCGAACCCCTGACCTCTACCCAATTCAACCACGTTTTAACACACACCTCCACTACAACATGCCCTTGGGTCTTTTCTGGTTATGAGTTGCAACATTTAATATTTAACCACTTGTTAGCCTTTTAAGCTATCAGCCCTTTTAAGCTTTATAACAGCTTATTCCCATAAGCTGTTCACCCCGTTTTATTTTTCTTAGGTTTAGCTTACTCTAAAGTACTTTTAATAATTTTTTCAGATTTTTTATAATTCGTTTAGTATTTTTAATATTTAATTTAGATAAAATCTGTTTTTAATTCATAAAAAATTAAATAAAAGTCAAAAAAATATAATTCTTTTTTTTAAATTTTCTTTTATCATTTAGGATTTATAAAAATTAAATTTTCATTTGTAGGGTTAAAATTTTAGGATTTGTTTTTTTTAAAGAACGAGTTTTGATTCCCGTTATCGTTTTTAGGTTTAAATCTTTAATTGCTTTCGTTTTTAGCATGCCTTTACTTGTTTTAGCATATTATTAGTAGAAATAGAAAACCAAATCAAATATTGACCATTCAAACGCGCGATCACAAACGTAACCGATTTTCAAATTCGCTCCTCGTCGGGAAACGACCCGAGAAGGTTTATTAGGGTTTTACTTTGGGTAAAAGTAAATTTCCTTTTAAAAGCCTCTTGGAATTCTTATTATTGATATTTTTGATTATCCTTATTATATATTTATATTATATAGTAAGAAATCTTCAAGTCAGTCTAAAAGTGGGGTTTAAGTCGAATAAACAAGTTTATCAACCTGTCGCTAAGAAGAATGGTGCTAACACAAGTGGTAAGAAAAAGCAAGATGGATTGCCTAGACAATAGGTAAGTAATTCGAACTTATTTGATATATTTAATTCGGTTGAGAATCATGATGATCTGGGTACGAATGGGGGGGATTCTAAGTTTGATAATAAGGGGCTAATTTCGAGTTAATTAGTAGTCCAAATACTGCCCCTATAACAGAAAGGATTAATAATCTTGAAAGATAAATACTAGACGGGAAACTTGCACTTATAGATGATGATGGGAAGCCGTTAAAAAAGGTTGATTATCTGGTTAATTCGAATGGTGAAAGTGAAGTGGAAGAGGTGTTCAATGAAACTGCATGTTTAATGGCATCCACGAGCTTAAAACGGCAGTGAAAGTTGATATGGTACTAACAGCTTGTTAGAACAATAGAGGGAAACAAAATTGGATGATGATTACAATTTACAACCCTTATTATGATGATTTATATGATAAGACTGACAACGTTCATTTTATTTGTGATGATTTGGATATCAAGGTGTGTGGTCGAA
>BQNB010072683.1:0-22538 GCA_026074375.1 Tanacetum coccineum
ATTCTTTGCAAAATAATCATGATGTTTACATATATTTTTAAAGGTACAACCTCAATGAACAATGCATATACAAACGATGTAGAACTAAGTCCAAATAGCATCAACGTTTGAGAACAAAACATATGACTTTGAAGTCCATTATTAAGATTGCAAGGCTAATAGTTGGGTTGAACCAGAAAAAGTATTTGCATACGTGTTCAACTTTGGGGTTGAGTCTTTATGGTGAGGTGCTTCTTTATAAGCTTTAATTAAAGAAAGGTATACCAAGTTAAGACGACCCAATTTTAAATTGAATATTAACAAGCAGTATAACTCGTGCATTGCTACGGGTCGTTAATTTTTTGCGCGTTGTTGCGGGGCATTATTATTTTTTTTATTTTTTTTGTGCGGGTTTAGTTTTTCGGCCTCATGTTTAATGTAGTTTGTTTTTTTCTTATATGGGCTTATGTGTTGGGCTAATGTTTAAAGGTTTCTTTTTTCGGCTATAGGGGATTTTTTTAATATAATTTTATGGGATTACGTGTGCTTTAAATGAGAATCGCGCGTTACTGCAGGGCATTTTTTTATTGTATTTTGTGCGGGTTTATTTTTGCGTTAAAATTTTATTTTTATTTTTTTCTATTTTTTATTTATGCGGGTTTATTTTTTCGGTCTCATGGTTAATAGTTTGTTTTTTTATATGGGCTTACGTGTTGGGCTTCATGTCGCGGGTATCTTTTTATCTGAATAAATCAGTAATTTTGTAATTTTTTTCCTATTTTGTGCCGAGGATGTTTTTTTTTATTACCTACGTGAAAAAATAAAACAGAAAAAAAATAATAAGCTAAATGGGCCGGCCCAAAATGGGAGCCCAATGGGACGAACACTGTAGCGGGGACGACAAATACTTCGTCGTTTTGAATGGCTTTTGATTATATAGATAATTTAAAAAGTACATACATTTTTTATAAGAATTAAACCAATATACTCGCACCAGCTTAACATTAATAATTATATTTAAAAATAAAAAAAATACTTAAATTGTGAATAGGTCTTAAAGTTTTGATAATACTCCCTCCGTCCCTAAATAAGTGTCCACTATTGACTTTCAAAGTCAATCTTCTTTAACTTTGACCTTAAATTATTTTGTTTGTGTTATATAATACTTGATGAAAATTATACCAATGAAAATACATTCAAAATACAATCCATTCATATATTTTGCATCAAGTATAATATAACACAATCAAAATAATTTAAGGTCAAAGTTGAAGAAGAATGACTTTGAAAATCAATAGTGGACATTTATTTAGGGACGGAGGGAGTATATAATTTATAAATTTTAGGATTGTGTTTTGCATATCGATGTGTACGTCTATATAATAGGCTTATCTCATCGTCATCAAAATACAACCATAAGATTTATAACATAACATTTTTCAGGGGAAAATGACACTGCTAATTAACAGTTGACAAGGAGTGTTTAGAGTAATTAATTTGAAGTGGTTGTTGAGAGCAGTTAGAAGATTTAGAAATTTCAACCAATCATTCATTTATAAACAAAAGTAAAACCTTACAACACATACCAGCCAAAAGAAAAAACTAAACGTGCAACGATCACGGTGAGTAAGGCTGGATTGATCGTGCCGCCGACCGGTCGTGTGAACTACTTCTGTCGAAGAAGTCACCGGTGGCAAAAAAACAATAAAACGAACTAAATCACACCTTCTATCTAAAGGAGATGAAATAAAAATGGTCAAAACGCCGGGAAAATACAATGGTCAGAAGTGGTCGGCGATTATTTAATGACGGTCTTGGCTTTTACTTGAACCCATCAAACTTCTAAGAGGCTGGAGAAGATATACTTTAACACTATGTTCTTAAGTTTTTCTAGTAAAGTAAAAGAAAAAAAACATTTTCAGCACACCCAAAATATGTGAGGAAACACTTTATTTTGAAAATTACACTATTTTTTCATTCCTTTTTATAATCTTTTCCTTTTAGTTATTACTCAAGAACACAAATTGAATGTATTTGTTTTCACTTTCGCTCCTTTTCTTCGTTAACTCATATTAATGAACATAGTGTAAAGGTGGGAGTAAGAGATTGGATGAAAGAGATAGTGAAAAAGTGAAGAATTACTAGGTGGGTTTTGTTTTCACTAAGGGCATGTTTGATACATGGAAATGAGATAAGAGAAATGGAAATGAATCAAATTCTTATGTTTAGTAGGTTAGAGAAATAAGAAATGGAGAATTGGTGAGAATTTGGTAGAGAATTAGTAGTGTAAATTTTTAAGTTTCATTTTCATCACTTTTAGTTGGGAATTCGGGGAGAAATGAGAATAGTTTTCGTAATATTTTTCACAAATATGTATTTTTTATTTTTCAACTCATATATGTATGTTAGTTATTACTCGGAATTTATTTGTCATTGCTTCTTATTCGGGTCAACCCGAATATGAAAAAAAGTCCTCATTTGGGTCAATTGGGTCGATTCAAACCCGAATTAGTCAAACATTTTAAACCCGATATCCGATCCTATTTAATATTTGGGTGAATCGGGTTGACCCTAATAACCCGAATAAAATTCTTGACCTGAGTAACCCGACCCGAATAAGCTTAATCGGGTTCGGTTCGGGTCGACTTTTTTGACACCCCTAGTAAAGCATAGTTAAAAAATCAAACATATTCAAATTTGCGCATCTCTCAGGTTTAAGTCTCTGATGTTACCAACAGTAGAATCAAACAAAATTCTCTATTGATTTATATTCTCTGAATTTCTATTCTCTACTTTATTTACTAATCTCTGAAAAAAGGTGTGTTTGGTACAGAGAAAAAAAATAAGAGAAATTCTTTTGTTTAGTAGGAATAAATAAAAAAGTAAAGAATTGAAGAAAATTTAGTTGAGAAATGGAGAGAAATAGTAGTGTAATTTTATTTTATTTTTTTGTTTTTTGTTTTTTGTTTTTTTCTTTTTTTTTTTTTTTTTTTTTTGGTAAAGTATTTTTCTATTTTTTTATCACGGTTGCTGACTTTTTTACCGACAAATTCATGAGGTTTGAACTCACCACCACAAAAATTTTAATGGTATTACTCTCAAGTAGGGGTGTTAGTCGGGTCGGGTTGTTCGGGTTCAGGTCAATTAGGGTCGGGTTGTTCGGGTTCGGATCAATTCGGGTCGGGTCAAATGCGAGTCAAGACAAAAAAAAATCATACCCGGACCGGACCATATTTGAATTCTAGTTACTCGGGTTTGGGTCAATTTGGGGTCGGATCCATTCGGGTTCGGGTCAACCCGAATATGAGTAACATGTAATAAATATGCCTTTTTTTTACTCTTTAAATAAATTTACATAAAAAAAATTTCTTATTCGCGTCAATCAGGTCGACTCGAACCCGAGTTAGCCAAAGTTTTCAACCCGATATCCGACCCTATATAGCATTCTGGTTACTCGGTTGACCCGAATAAAATTGTTTGACCCGAATAAAATTGTTTGACCCGAGTAACTGACCCGAATATGCTTAATCGGGTTCGGGCCGGGTCGGGTCCGAATAGGCTTAACCCGACCCGTGTAATCTGACTCGGAAAAAATGAGGTTTGTAGTTTTTCAAAGGAAAATAAATATTTCGTGAGTATTTTATATTTCAGTCCTTTTGCGTTACCAAATAGTGGAATTCAATACATTTCTCATTCAATTTCATTTCTGCGAATTATATTCTCTACTTCATTTCTGAATTTTATGCTTTACTTTTACTCCTTATTCATATTTTGATTTCTTAATTATTCACGAGTAATTGTTTTTTTTCTTTTTTTACTTATTATTCTCTCTGTCTTAATTTATTAGTCTACTTTTGACTTATTGAAGTCTTTATTTTCCAACTTTGACCATAGATATTTTTATTTATGTTATATAATACTTGATGAAAATTATACCAATGAAAATACATTTAAAACCTAATTCATTCATATATTTTGCATCAAAATTTATATAACACAAAAAAAATTAACTAAGGTCAAACAATAAAAAGAAAGACATCAAAAAATAAAAAATGAACTAATAAATTGGGATAGAGGGAGTAAATAGTTTTGTTTATTGTTGGTTTGGTAGTTTAATCTTTTCTTTAGTTGGAGTATTTCATTCGTAAGGGTTAGTGATGATATAATTGGTAGTTATAAAGATGGGTGGATGAAAGATTTGAAGCTTAGAGATAAATGATTTGAAGATAGATGATAAAATTGAAAGCTAGGTAAACAGTTTCATTGTGTTTTAATGTTGATGAAAATGGTTCTACATCTAAAGCGAGGAGCTTAAGGGTTTAATAAGCTAGTTTAATTTCTTAAGTTTAGAGCTTTTATAGATTTTACAAGCCTTTTAGTATATAAAGTTTATAACTTTATCTACTAATTAGTTTAATAAAATCTAAATTAGAAATAAACTTAAGTGTTTTATTTAGTTTATTAAATCGGATGGTTATTTCGTTTTCGTTGCTTCGGTCGGGTTCTACTTTCTTTCCTATTTCAATATTTAATAGTTTAGTTTATTTAGTTTAAAGTAAATTACACCGTTCGTTCCTGTGGTTTAGGCCAAATCCCTAGTCTCGTCCCTGATCTTTATTTTTTGCATGAATCGTTCTTATCTTAAAACTACGTAACACCGTTCGTCCTTATCTCATGTTTTTTCGTCCTTATCTCATGTTTTTGGCCTAAAACTATGTAACACCGTTGGTCCTTATCTCTAGAGATAAGGACGAACGGTGTTACATAGTTTCAAGATAAGGATGATTCATGCAAAAAATAAAGATCAGGGACGAGGCTAGGGATTTGGCCTAAACCACAGGGACGAATGGTGCACTTTACTCTTTAGTTTAATATGTTTATGATTGTTAACATGATTATTGCTATGATTAGTGAGTAGTTATATTATATGCTTGTTAAGTGAGTAGTGATTAGTGAATTAAGTGTGAAATTAAAAGGAATTGTTGACTAATAATTTTCGGATTATTTAGATTACTTGTTTGGTTATTTTGACCGGCAAAAACCGAAGGGATAACTAAACAATAATATAGTAACTTATACCAAGATAAGAGATTATTGATGCGGAGGTCGTAAAGGACTTCTACAGGAAGCTTTACAATCCCCTAGATAGTGTACCTAATCGTTGAAGTGTAGTATAGGCAAGACTCGGGGGTTGTTATCGTTCTCTAGGGGAATAGGTTGGGAAGGCTAATTTATTTTTGTGTTTTTTATTTTATAGAAAGCGGGTAAATCTTATGGTTTGAGAGCGTTTGAAATTAATATTAACTAAATAACTAAAAACTAAATAATATCCAATTGCTAGGTGATAACTTTCATGGTCTAATAAAACAAAAATGTATTTACCTAAGCATGCACTAATCCTCAGGATTGGTTCTCCTGGATCCATGGCTTTGTACACTTGTGATGATTGTGTAATGTATTTTCCTTAATAGGTCATGAACTGGAATACCAAGAACCCGTCGTTTTTTTAATATTCGTTAAGGCAAAACACAAGTCAATGGATAGTATGAAGTCTAAATACAAGGCCCTAAGAGTATATTCAATGGCATGTGAAATAATCTTAAGAGGGAATATCAACCTTTTTAATAGGTAATGGATGGTATAAAAGGGGATGTTAACGATTGTTATTCTTATTTACACACTCCGTTTTTTCCCATTAGACATGTCAAAACGATACAAATAAAAAGCTGTTTGGTTTTCTTAATGCCTAAGCAAGAACATGCATCAACAGAAGCAACATCAGAAAGTATCTACAATCTAGGTTTCTTTTGCAATCATAGATAAATACAAAAGGAGGGTTTAGCTTCTTTTTATGTTGATAACAGAAAACAAGAGAATAAATAAATCAAACAACACATAAAAATATTGATATGATAGAAGATAAATAAACCTCTTACTTGATTAAAAACATTGTGATTACAAGGTAGTACAATAGTGTTTTGAAGCCTAAAAACGGACATAAAAGTGAGAACGGGAATAGGGTTATCTCATAGGGTTTATACAATGCTATCCTAAAGTTTACACACCCTATAAAACGCCTTTAATAATTATAGAGAGATATCAACGCGACGCATCGCTTTGTAAATCCTGACGGTGTCGCACAGTAGATGCTATTTATATCCTTTTTAGGTAGCCAGTCTTCTAGGACGCCGTCTCGCTGAAATCATTGGACGTTACGGTATAACATGAAAAGTCCTATAAACGCCGTCGATGAAAAGTCATGAAAGCGTCGCCTGTTTAATGGTTAGTGATGCGTCAGCTCTATGCATATTCTGGGATGTGCAACAAGATCTTCAGTTATAGGTTCTGTCCGGATATAAATGTTTACTATGTAGAGTCGGTACTAATTTTGTCAAGTTTATGTCTCTCAAATGTGAGGCCCGCAATGTCACAGTTAGTATTTCGAGTTTCTAAATGTTATCCAAGTGCTAAAAACCTGAAAAAAAAACGATTATAGCCACATAATATGTAATTATTTGCGAATGATTTAAGGGGTTTTATGAACTGCATAGTGTATAAAATGAAACTCCATCAAATATCCTTACACTTGGAATTGCTTGTTCCTCAAAGCAATTGGGCTTTTCTACTAGACAATAGCAATTGAGGGTAATTTATCCATTCTCTTTAAAAAGAATTTGAAACACAACCTTCACCTTCTAGACCTCGTAATTAAAAGCACAGAAAGTAAATACTAGCACCTCACATAAGTGTTTGGGATTCTCTTTTTCACTCGGGTGTATAATAAATTATAATACAAGGTGGAAACGGAAAATCAACACTCATTACCTGTCATAGCATATAAATTACCATAGGCTTGGTAAAGGATCAAACCTCCACCGCTAAGCGCAAGCATTATTCATTACTATCAAAGAGGTCTTTTAAAGGGTTTTGGGGTGTAGGTGTAAGATAACATTAACGAAAATGGAAATGGATGAGTTACATTTGGGTGGCTTTTGGGTGAATTTGTAGTGGAAGTGTTAGCTAATTATTTATAAGAATACACGCTGGTTTGGTTGCTAAGCCAAGACTCAGATAAAGATATACAAACTCTACACAACTCTACATCAATCTCTTTTCTTTTTCTTTTCTATTTTTCTCTCTTTTTTCGAATAACATAATACATCACTTGGGGCTTATAGATGCACCCCTACACTTGAACTTTGACATACTTTACAAGCAAACTATTCTATGACCCGAATTGAGGTGGATCAACATAACATGGATCTTATTAAGCTCTATTGGGGGTAATAAATTACTTCTTTCCCAATTCTTCATAAGATGAATACTACCATGAATCCTAATCTTCCCAAAACTGTATTTACAAGGATAATGACTTAGCAAACGTGTACTCATAATGTACTAAAAGTGAGTACATACAAGGTAAGCTAAGGCGATTTGGGTGTAACGATTGGTTTAAGGGTGACAATGCTTTTCATTAATAGTCTGGCTTAAACAGAAAATTACGAGAACCATGAAAAATGATAGGCTCAGAGGGTTGTAATAGGGTTATCATGCACTAAAAATGAGTGCATGGCAAGGGTGTGGGATAGTTATATGATCGGTGTAACCATAATAACAATTATAGGTTTAAAACATGGGTTAATCCTAGTGCCTCTTATCTAGCAAACCCCAATACTTACTATGCGGTCTCAGAATGCATCACAAAAACAAGTTCTAGAATTTAATATACTATATGTACACTCATATAATTTAATATCGATATCAATGTTCTAGAAAAGGCGACAAAGATCATACGTACACATCCGTAATGACGGAATAGACACATATGACTGCATTCGAACCTTAACTCGAACAAGCTAAAGGTATAAGCTATCTTGGGTATCAATAATGGATGCCCGAATTCCTATAGATCTAAAGGCGAACCTCATATTTTTGGGGTGTATAGATCTAAAGGCGAACCTCACATTTTTTTAGGTGGAATTCTGAGGGGTTTTGTGCTAGTCATATAAATTCCTATCCATGAGACGCTATTAATACTCGGTTTTCGTCGGTGTGTGTCATAAAAAAATTTAAATTTTGGTCAAAATTACTTTTTATGCTATGTTTTGATATATTACCCATCATTTTAAGGAACAAAGCAAATGGAAAATGAAAGAATAGTTTCTAAGGCTTATTCCCCCCCCCCATCCCCAACACACTTAATTGAATATGTCCCCAATGTTCTACAGAAGTACTCGAATAAACAATATAAGGGAAAAGAAATAAGTACAAGAAACTAGACACCCCAGTTTGCTTAATAATGGAGAAGAAACATGCGATAACTGGTTAAATCGTCCTCCAAGAGTCATCCAATGAAATTCCTAAGAACTTCCAAGCTTCTTCTTGTCAAATATAACATGTAATCAAAGACAAAGACAACTACACCAAGCGTAAAATCGGCGGGATAGATATATATACAACGAGAGTTTAGGGTTTGACTCTATGAAAGCAGTAAAGATAGGATGAGAGTAATGATGTAATCATAGGTTTTCTGCATGTTTACAACTAAATTACACATTTTAAATATTGCACATTTTATTTTTCAAAAATACTTGAAAAAATTCGAATTTTTACATTGCTGGAGACGCGATGCCGTCGGGTGTTAATCCCGAAGCCGTATCCAGGGTCTGTGAAAAATTCCTCTTCGTTTTTGTGAAAACTAGAAGATGGGGGGGGGGGGTGAATAGTTTTCCCCAATTAACATTTTAATTAAAATATCCGGTTGATTATTTTTAGATCTATTGTTGTAAAGAAATAAATTATTGAGTTAGCATGACAAATAGTAACAAAGGATATGTGACAGGGATATTTATAGTGGTTCGGCTATAAGGTCTCCTATCTTTCCCTACTCCACTCTCCGAGTCTCCTACTTGAGAGTTCGAATTCGCTAGTCACCAATCTCCTTTAACCGGCGGAGAAGCCTCACAACGTCACTTATACCCTTTAACGGTATAAAGCTAAATATCGGATTCTTCATATGGTAGAATCACACCAACACCTATTTTCCCTTTACATAATATCAAGGTATATCCTTATGTTCCAACACGAAGGAACAAAGTACCTTACACTACTTGCCCTCTACTAGGTGCCAAGTATTTACACAAACATCTAAGCAAATGACAGATGAAAGAATAGTTTCTAAGGCTTATTCCCCCTTACACATAAGTTGAACATTGTCCTTAATGTTCTATAAAAGTACCTGTATAAACGAATAAAGGGAAAGGAAAACAAGTAAAAGAAACTAGTACTCCCCTGGTTTGCTCAATAATGGAGAAGAAACATGCGATAACTGGTTAAATCGTCCTCCAAGAGGCGTCTAATGAAACTTCCTAAGAACTTCCAAGCTTCTTCTCGTCAAATATAACATGTAATCAAAAACAAAGACAACTATACCACGCACAAAATCGGCGGGATAGATATAAATACAATGAGAGTTTAGGGTTTTGACTCTATGAAAGCAGTACAGATAGGATGAGAGTAATGATATAATCATAGGTTTTCTGCAGGTTTACAACAAAATTACAAATTTTAAATATTGCACATTTTATTTTTCAGAAATACTTGAAAATTTTCAAATTTTTACATTGCTGGAGACGCGACGCCGTCGAGTGTTAGTCCCGACGCCGTCTCCAGGGTCTGTGAAAAATTCTTCTTCATTTTTAATGAGAAATATCCTGCACGCAATTTTATTAGTTAAATCTGAAGAAAGCACTGCATAATGACCTTGAATTAATCATTACAATCATATGACTCGAAACTGACGCGAATTAATCTAAACAATTTATTTTAAATTTTTGAATTTGGTTCTTAAAAATCCAGATATTTCTCCTACACTTATTTTGTTGCAAAATTCCTTTGATTGCAAATAAGACGAAGTTACAAACAAACAAACAAAGCATGACTACAAAATGATTCAAACATAATAAAGCAAACAATAAAGAATAAAACACAAGATACTCCTAAATGCGGGAAAGTAAATATTGGGTTGCCTCCCAAGAAGCGCATTTCTTTATTTACGAGACTTGTAGCTAGACTCGAAGTCACACGCTAAGTGTCATAGAAGTGGTCCAAGTCGATGATCTCCCTTGGACTTTCTCTCTCTCGGAGAGCTTTCTAGTGGTGGGGATTGATTGTAGAGTTTTGGTAAACTCTTCTCCGTCTGGATCAATCAGTCTAATCTTGGCATGACATGCTCCATCTCCAATTTTGGGTGGTTTGTTCCAGATTATTGGGTGGTTAATTAAGTCCTCCGACTCCGACATGTTACTCTTAAGGTTTATGGGTATAGCTCCTAAAAATTCCACCATTCTTCTAAACACAAGGACATCCTTGAAAGGATTGATCTCATCATCTCTAGCAATTTCCCATTCTCCGGACAAATGGCAATCTAAAAAGTCTTTCTTAGCGTAGTAAGGGATTTGTGCGCCTACTCCATCCGAGCTAGGGCGTGGTTTGTATGATTCCCTTTTTCCAAGCGTGGTCCAATATGGTGCTTCCTCCTCACCTAAGATGACTCCTTTTACACCAAATACCGATCTAGTGATCCCTTCTCCTACTGCTATTTTGGCTTTCCTACAATCTATAACTGCATAGGCGGTTGCTAGGAATCCTATTCCCACTAACAAGGGGGTTTCAGGGTCTTTCTTCATATCGATTACGTAGAAATCGTTTAATAGTTTCAGTTTTCCTATGTGTACTTCTACGTCTTTAACAATCCCAACGGGGTAGGATTTGGTTTTGTCAGCCAACCCGAAGATGTGGTCAGTCTCTTCAATAGTTCTATGTTAAGCTTTTTAAAGAGGTATAGTGGGATTATGTTTACACATGATCCTAAATCAGCTAAGGTGTCAAAGGGTTTTGAATCCCCTAATCTACAAGGTAGAGTGAATAGCCCGGGATCTTCCATCTTTGCAGATACTTCTCCTTGGACGAATGCTGATCCATTTTTGCCTAGTTCTAGGCTCTCCACGTATTTATCCAAGATTGCGTTATAGATTGGAGCATGAGCTAGGACTTCAAGAACCGGTAGGTTAAGATGCAAATCCTGGAATTCATCTTCAAGAGTTGGTTTGGGTTCTTCTAGTTGTTGCGTTCCACTCCCCATTCTGGGTTGCAACTGGCTTGTCTGGGAAATGTTTTCCTCCTTGGAACATGTTTTGATAGCATTGATTGAAGTGGAGGGGTGTAATGAGCATTGGGGATCTACTGTTGGGTAAGAACGAGCAGATAAAACTAGATAAGTATTCAGTTTCGGGTTCTTAACCGTGTCGCTAGGTAGTGTTCCCGCTATTTGATCGGTGATGGCCTTCAATACTGTGTTGATTGTGTTGGTCATCTTGCTTTGTTGTTGTTTGAAATTGGCTTCAAACTTGGACAGTCTAGCGTCTTGAGATGCCATAAAGTTGGACACCAATCCTTCGAGATTTGATTGATTGTTAAAATTTTGAGGATTGTTGTTGAAAGAACGGTTCTGGATCGAACCATTTAGTTGGAACCGGTTAGGTGGGTTTGAAAATTTATTTTGAGAATTTTAGGGTTGTCTCAAGCAAAGGTTTGGATGACTTTTCCATGACGGATTGTAGGTGTCACCAAGATTGTTTTTCTCGGGTTTGAAAGTATACCACTTACCTCCCGCTTCGTCGGTACGCGAGGATGCATATTCAACGAAGGCTTGTTCGGGATCTTCCATGCAATACTGAGTGTCGTGGGGACCACTACAGATCTCACATGAGAAAGTGATTTTGTTCACTTGAGTAGGTTGCGTTAGAGCAAGATGAGCTTCCATCAAGCGTTGAACTTGAATTTCGAGCTCGATGAGGTGGCGGTCGGATGTACTCGGGACATCTTAAGGCCAAGAGATTGCCTTGACCGATATAGCAAAATCCCTTGGGTCGTTCCATTTTCGTTGTCATAGAGGGCGAGGTCCTTTAATAGTGCCTATGATTCTTTGGCGTTTCTGTCACGAAGTTTACCACCGGCCGATTGGTCAATGGTTCGTCTTGTGACGGGGTTGACATGGTCATAAAAAATTTAGACTTAAAGCCAAAGATCGATGCCATGATGAGGGACTTTTTGGAGTAAGTCCTTGAAACAAGTTCATGCTTCAGATAGAGATTCTCCATGATGTTGTTGGAACATCAGGATATCATTGCGGAATTTTGCTGTCCTTCCCGGTGGAAAGAATTGAGCAAGGAAACAAGTAGTAAGATCCTCCCATGTGGTGATGGATCCTGCTGGAAGATGTTCAAGCCAATTGCTAGCTTGATCGCGAAAGAAAAATTAAAATAAACGCAGGCGTGTTCTTTCCCTATTTGCACTGTCAAGGTCAAGTGAGTCCACAAGTTTTAAGAAATCCTTGAGGTGTTGGTTTGGATCCTCGGACCGAAGTCCGTGGAATGAGCATCCGTTTTACACCAACCGGATGGTGTCGGATCGAAGAGGTACCACGTTGTTCCCTACGGGGAGCTCAATGGTATTCATGTAGCCCTCGTGGCTAGGTTTGGAGTAATCTCCAAGGGTACGGATAGGATTCTCGTCTCCCATGGTGGTTGACGGGAATGGATTACGAAACAAATAACACAAAGAAAAGATAGACTACGAGAAAGCTAATATACGGAATTAAAATTCTCACTTGAAAGGATTCAAGCGAGTAGAACTAAGTTAAACTATGATCAAAACCTAACTATTCCCCGGCAGCGACGCCAAAAACTTGATGCGGAGGTCGTAAAGGACTTCTATAGGAAGCTTTACAATCCCCTAGGCAATGTACCTAATCGTTGCAGTGTAGTATAGGCAAGACTTGGAGGTTGTTATCATTCTCTAGGGGAATAGGTTGTGAAGCCTTGATCACGGTCTAACAGAATTCTAGAGGTTGAGAGAAGATTATTTTTGTGTTTTTATATTTTATAGAAAGCAGGTAAATCTAAGGTTTGAGAGGTTGGTTTATTTAACTAATAACTAAACTAAATAATATCTAATCTACTGGTGATAACTTTATGGTAAACAAATGTATTTACCTAATCATGCACTACTCCTCAGATTGCTTCTCCTAGATCCATTGCTTTGTCACACTTGTGATGATCTGTGTAAGTATTTCCTAGGTCATGAACGGATTACACGAACCCGCCGTCTATTTAATATTCCGTTAAGGCAACGCACAAGTAAGGTAGTATAAAGACTATTACAAGGCCCCTAAGAGTATATTAAATGCATGTGAAATATCTTAAGAGGGATCAACCATATAAAGGGTAAGGTAGTATGAAGACTGTTACCGATGGTATTCTTTCTACACGCTCACGTTTCCCTAGACATATCAACAGCGATACAGACAAAAGCTGGTTTTCTAAAGCCTAACGCGCACATTCATCAACAAGAAGCAACATCAAAAGGATCTACAATCTAAGTTTCATGCAATCATAGATAAATACAAATGAGGGTTTAGCCTCGCATGTTATAAAGAAAGAAAGAGAATAAATCAATCAAACAACACATAGACATATTGAATGATTAATGATAAATAACCTTACTTGATTAAAACATAGATTCAAGGTAGTACAATAGGGTTTTGAGGCCCTAAAAATGACATATAAAGCTGCTAGAACGACAAGGGTTCGTCTCCCTAGGTTTATACAAATCTATCCCAAAGTTACACTCTAAACTAAAACAACTTTTATATTTATAGAGCTATGACACGCGTCGACACTTTAGTAATCCGAACGCCGTCGCCATGTATATGATTCTAGATCCTCTTTAGGTCGACCACGTCCTGATGCCGTTGCTGAATCTCTGACGCCGTCACCATGAAAGTCCTGACGCCGTCGCCATGAAAGTCCTGATGTCGTCCCTTTATGGATGCGACGCCGTCTCCAGGCTTTGAGTGCACAATTCTTCATGGTTCTTGGTGTAGAGTCGTAATCGTGTCCGTTTCTTCTCCATATGAGCCCAAGTCACGTGTATTTCTTCCAAATCCCATCCAGGTGCTAAAAACCTGAAAGCAAATGATTAAGCACATAATCTAAGCATATTTGCATGATTTAAAGGGTTAAGTGACCCCGAAATAGTGTAAAAAATGACACCTCGTCAATTATTTTTAAAATAAACCAACGTCGTGAGAAAATAGTTTATTAGACAGGTACTAATTCATCGATAAAAACTTACCTTCACACTTAGGATCTTTTCACCTCACTTGACAAGCATATTCATTTTATATATATATTAGACCTATTTGCTTAATATTTCGTAGTTTAAATATTTAGTTTAAAAACAAACCAAAAATCTTTGATAATCAAGCATCCAATAGAAAACATAAACGTAAATCTCTATTCATATCTCGTCGTGGATTCGACTTCGGGAGGATAATTATTACCTTTCCTAAAGTAATTCTTATTTCTTACGGGGAATATTATTACCGATACGTTCTACACGAATCACAATTCTACTTAGAGAATTAAGAAGAATAGACAAGTAAAAAAACAAGGGTCCTAGTAAGTATTACTTCTACTTAGGCCAGCAATTTACTACTAAGGAAATTGTGACATGAAGAGTTAGGAAACATTCAGTTAAAATTAGGAGAAATCTAATGTTGGTTTAAAATGATAAAGAAAGGGTGTGAGTTAGATGGGAAGGGACAATTAAAGCTTTGGTCCCTTATGTTGCCAGTGAATACTGATATGGGCATATTGTATTTTCACAAACAAAAGGCGGTCCAGTCATTAGAGAGAACAACATTAGTGGGAAGCAGAATATTTTGGGCAAAGACAAAACAGTCTAAGGGAAGGGTAAAAAGGTCAATAAACAAAAGAAAGAAGACAAATACTCATGTCCTTGGACAATGCTTGTTGCACACACTAATGATGGCAGATGGGAGGTAAGAACATTAATTGAAGATCACAACTGCATACAATCAAGAGAAATAAAAGCATGTATATCTAGGTTTCTTTTAGATCATGTTATGAAAACACTTGCTACTAATCCTGGTATTCCTGTGAGGGCAGTTCAAGATCAGATGCAGAAACAATTTGATGTGGGAGTCTTAAAGATGAAAGCTTTTAGGGCAAAGAGAATTGTAACTAATAAAATGACAGGCAGTTTCAGGGAGCATTATTCACTGCTTAGAGAATATGCTCAAGAATTGATTAATCAAAATACAAGCACAACTGTTAGGATTGATATACAACAAGAACCAAATCCAGACTCTCCAACAAGAACTTTTAGAAGGGTGTATGTGTGTTTGGGATCTCCGAAATAAGGTTTTAGAGCTTATGGCATAGAAATCTTAGGATTAGATGGATGCTTCATGCCAGATCCTTGGCCAAGTCAAATACTAACATCAGTTGGGGTTGATCCAAACAATAGGATTTATCCAGTAGTATATGCTATAGTTGAAGCAGAAAGTAAGGCATCTTGGTGTTGGTTTTTGAACTTACTTGGAGAGGATCTTGGTATATAAGCCAACTTCAATTACACTTTCATTTCTGACAGGCCAAAGGTACATATTTTATTGTATAAAATGTCATGTGTTTTATGTAAACTAAGAACATGTACAGTTTTAATCCCATCCTTAACCTTATTTGTCCACGGGGACTTATACAAGCCATTG
This sequence comes from Tanacetum coccineum, assembly GCA_026074375.1. NCBI lineage: Eukaryota > Viridiplantae > Streptophyta > Magnoliopsida > Asterales > Asteraceae > Tanacetum > Tanacetum coccineum. Next base: position 15,617 of record BQNB010072683.1, read on the forward strand.
CATCTGTGTTTCCAAGTGCTGAACACCGGTATTGTGTTAGGTATATTCATGAGAATATATAGCCACAGTTTAAAGGATGTGTTTACAAGGAAATGCTTTGGAATGCAGCTAGAGCCACTACTATTGTTGAATTCAACAAAAAAAATAGGTCAGCTCAAGTCATACAATTCTACTGCTTATGATTAGTTGATGAAGGTTTTAGCTGAACAATGAAGCAGATCCTATTTTTTAGGTAATTAACTAACTCACACTGGACAAAAGCATACTAATAATTGGTCATATGTTATATAGTGTGCGATTTGTTTAACAGGGAGAACCAAATGTGATCTACTCTTAAACAACATCTATCAGGTGTTTAATAAGCAGTTAGTTTATGGCAGAGATCAACCCATCATTACTTGTCTGAAATATATTTTAGAGTACTTGATGAAGATGATTGTAGTAGTTCATAAAGTGATAGCAAAGACTGTTAGACCACTTACTCCATATGTAACAGCCCTCTTTGATGGTATAAAAAAGTTATTGATTACATTGTTCAATGGAATGGATGTCATTTATAGCAAGTAACTGAGCCTTACAGGACCAGTGTGTTGTTAACATGGATAGAAAGGTATGTTCTTGTAGGAAGTGAGAGCTGACTGGAATACCATGTAAACATGATGTGGTTGCAATATACAACATGTCTGAGAATGAAATGGGGGTTGGAATACCCGAACATTGGGTTCATGCCTCGTACAGACTTGATACATAGGCACATGTATACTTATTCAAGATCAACCCATGTAATGTCATAGAGATGTGGCCAGTAGTTGAATCTACAATAGTCATAATACCACCTAATCACAAACCCCAAGTTGGCAGGCCACCAAAGAAAAGGAAGAAGTCACTTGATGAGATTGCAAGTCAAAGTTGTTCATCAGGAAAGCTTTCTAGGAAGGGCATATCAGTCAAGTGTAGTAAATGTGGAAATTTGGGTCATAACAGGAAAGGCTACAGGGCTCTGGGTGGTCCAACTCAAGCTGGTGGTTCTAGTTAAGCTGCTGGTTCAAGGAATGCCTCAAGTCAAGCTACTGGTTCTAGTCAACCTAGTGCAACGCCTAGCACAACAACTGGTGCAAGGAATGCCTCAGGTGAAAATGTTGGTTCTAGTAAACCTAGTGCAGCACCAAGCACATCAAGCCAAGTACCAAGTCAACATAGTTCAGGACCAACTCAAACATATCAGAGACCTAGGAAAGGTTTTCAGGCACCAAGACTAGCTCTAAGTTATGGACCACAAAGACTGACCAAGAAAATTGCCAGCAGACACAACCCAAGAAAATTTCCATCTTTGTTTAGTTATTATGTAGTGATATTTGAACAATAGGAATTTTGCTAAGTTTCATGTATTTTGGATTAGAAGTATTAACTCTAGTTCTCATGTAACAACTGTATTTTTCATTAGAAGTATTAACTCTATGTTTGTTTAATCATGTTATGTTTGATGAGTATGACCTTCTGAAGTCAACTGTCATGTAGTGTATGTTTGCTTAGTTTGACCTTCTAAAGTCAAGTATCATGTAGTGTACATTGTTGGTCATTTTACTCAGTTTAACCTTATAAGGTCAAATATGATCATTGGTTTTGGTCATATTACTATATTTGACCTTCTAAAGTCAAGTGACATTTATAGTATGTTTTGGTAAACATTTAGAGTAGTATATTGTGTCGGTAATCTTACTGACTTTGACATACTCTAAACAATCTAGTACACTGTCTTGGTAATTTTGTTGACTTTGACCTTCTAAAGTCAAACTAGATTGCTTTATACAACAAAATCAAATGCTAACTGTACACATTAACCAACATGTAAACAAAACAAACAATATATATAAAAGAGATCAATTTCCATTACTGCAATACCAAAACAACTAGTTCTTACATAAACACAACAAACAACATTATACAACATCATTTTAGATCATATACATAAAACTACACCATCAAACTACACCTTCCCATCAAACTACACCAAAAGAGAACCACTAAACAACCACTAGACCTAAGATAAAAGTAGGAAAAAAGCAAATGCCAACCAACTAAAAATCAAATACATCTTTAAGTTCCTGTTTGCTTGAAAAAGCACCATCATATTAGTTTCTATCCTATTCCTCACCCTTAACAAACCGGGTATTATCATCATTTCCCTTTGACACATGGGAGGATCCACCCAGTTAAATAAATTACAACTTTCACCATTGATCTGTGGGCATGCAAGGAACCTACGACCTGGATTAGTATCCGCCCATGATGTTCGGGTGACTGCAAAATGCCCACAATATCATAAGGTCATAGCTTTAGGGTCAAGGTTCTTCGGAGTAACAAGTGGTTTTTTATTAGGAGAATTGTGAATACATGAGGCGGGGTGTGAGTTATAAGGTAGATTTTAGGCGAAAATGGTGGGTTAATAAGTAAGGTAACAAAGCTAGTCCTTGTGGTATTATTAGTACGAATGGACGATAATACCCCTGATGGTAGGAAAAGTTAACGCCCAATTAGATGGGAAATCGGTCAAAGGACCGGTCAAACACCAATTTGGTCAAGCACAGGGACCATTGGTGTAATTTTTGACTTACTAGGATGAAACATGGATTTTGGGCATAACCACAAGGACCAAACATGTAATTAACTCTATATTATAGAATGGTACATTTGTTCCAGTAGTTGAGTCTACAATAGTTATAATACCACCTAATCACAAACCCCAAGTTGGCAGGCCACTAAAGAAAAGGAAGAAGTCACTTGATGAGATTGCAAGTCAAAGTTGTTTATCAGGAAAGCTTTCTAGGAAGGGCATATCAGTCAAGTGTAGTAAATGTGGAAATTTTGGTCATAACAAGAATGGCTGCAGGGGTCAGGGTGGTGCAAGTCAAGCTGGTGGTTCTAGTCAAGCTGCTAGTTCAAGGAATGCCTCAAGTCAAGCTACTGGTTCTAGTCAACCTAGTGCAACACCAAACATAACAACTGGTGCAAGGAATGCCTCAGGTGAAACTGTTGGTTCTAGTAAACCTAGTGCAGCACCAAGCACAGCAAGCCAAGTACCAAGTCAACATAGTTCAAGACCAACTCAAGCATGTCAGAGACCTAGGCAAGGTTTTTAGGCACCAAGACTAGCTATAAGTTATAGACCACAAAGACTGACCAAGAAAATTGCCAGCAGACACAACCCAAGAAAATTGCCATCTTAGTTTAGTTATTATGTAGTGATATTTGAACAATAGGAATTCTGCTAAGTTTCATGTATTTTGGATTAGAAGTATTAACTCTAGTTCTCATGTAACAAATGTATTTTTCATTAGAAGTATTAACTCTATGTTTGTTTAATCATGTTATGTTTGATGAGTAAGACCTTATGAAGTCAACTGTCATGTAGAGTATGTTTGCTTAGTTTGACCTTCTAAAGTCAAGTATCATGTAGTGTACATTGTTGGTCATTTTAATCAGTTTGACCTTATAAGGTCAAACATGATCATTGGTTTTGGTCATATTACTACATTTTACCTTCTAAAGTCAAGTGACATTTATAGTATGTTTTGGTAAACATTTAGAGTATCACATTGTGTCGGTAATCTTACTGACTTTGACATACTCTAAACAACCTAGTACATTGTCTTGGTAATTTTGCTGACTTTGACCTTCTAAACTCAAACAAGATTGCTTTATGTTAAGATATTTATAATGGTTTGAGATCCTTTTATTTTCCGCTATTTTATGTACTTTTCATGTTAACATATTGTAAGATGAAGTAAAATAATTAGTCTCATAATTTACTTAATAGTGACCTCACGATTTTATTTTATTAGTTCAACATGATAAAATTGTTACTAGACACATTTGTTTAAGACTATGGGCTTTGATTTAGCTATAATGGTCTAGTCCATTATTTGTGTATCTATATAGGTATAAGGGTGAGCAAAAATCGAAAAAACCAGATAAATCAAAAACCGAAACTGAACCGAAAACAATCGAATTGAACTAATTACCGAACCGAATTTGCCAAAACCGAACTACAAATTCGATTTTCGAGATGGATATAGGTTTGGCAATCTGAACCGAAAACCGAATTTACATAAATATATATATTTTTTTATATATTTATATATAAAAAGACCATTAAAATTTTATCATAATATAAAAAAACACTTTTTATTCTCGAAATAATTTTCTTTTGCTAAATATATATGTAATTATTTTTTCTATAAATAAATGGTGTAATTCATGTTATTCCGGTCAACCCGAAAACCGAACCGAATTCAAATTCGGTTTTCGGTTCGGTTGAATTCTAGTTCGGTTCGTTTTGGGTTTGACTCAATTTTTTTTTTTACTGAACGACCCGATAACTAAACCGATCAACACCCCTAGATAGGGCTTTCGTAAGGGTACAAAATCGTACATTTTGTTTTCATGTTTACTGTAACATCGTGCCTACTGTTACACTATATTGTCCGCTTTGCCCTTGTGGCTCACGGCTTTGCTTTTGTGGCCCTCGTGTGAGACTTCCTGGTAGGTCACCCATACCAGTGCTACTCTCACACGAGCACGTTTAACTGCCAGTTCCTAGGAACCCCACTCGTAGTAGACCACAAAACGCGTTGTGTCTGTTAAGGCAAGGATATTACTTATATACCCAGCATCACTCCAAGCCACTGGCGATGTGGGATTTGCCTAGGGTGTTACAATTCACCCCCCTTAGGGACTCATCGTCCTCGATGAGGTTTGCCCCACCATCCTAAACGGCTCTGGAGTGGCTCTGATACCACTTACCACGTGGTGCTCATGCTTATGTATTGTATTATGTAGAGTGTTATGTCCGTATTATGGTTTTATTAATTTTTTTACATGTTTTGAGAAGTTAAAACTCATTTTTGTAAGCTTACTTATGAAAGGATAAGAATGGGCTAAAAATAGCCATGTTGACCGATGTGGTCAAAACAGCCATGTTGAACCGATGTGGTCAAAACAGCCGCATTTGACCCAAGTGGTTTTAGTAGAATGTTATATATGTTATCTCACTAAGCTTTTGCTTACGTTGCTTCATTTATGTTTTCTTATAGGTGAGATTAGCAATACGAAGCCCAAAGGAAAAAAAGGTCGCGGGTTAGCCTCTAGTGGAGCTCGTGGGTAATAGAGCTTACCCTAAATCCTCTCTAATACCATGAAACGCTCTAGGACTATGCTTTTGTGTATATTAATGTAAACTCAGAATTGTGTCGTAAACAACTAGATATGTTATGTTGTTAGAAGTTAAAGAGGTGTTTGGCATAGTGTCATTCTTGCCCATTATGACCCATTTTTCCTAAGTACGGGTCTAAACGAATAGCGTGCATTGTATATAACTCTTATATGTTAATATATGTTATGTTTTGAGTTAAAATGGATGTTTGGTTATGAACAGGTCAAAATGGGAAGTTTTCTACGGTTCAATTTCTGCATATTTTCTGCAGGTTTTATGTGTGTACTGTAGCAGAAGTTACTGTAGCAAGAGTACTGTAGCAGTGGTAAAAAAAAATTATTTTTTATTTTTAGTTTGGAGCGTTTCATTTACCGTGCAACACAGTTTTTTTTATGAGTTTATGTTCCGTACTTTTTAATAGTTTAATACATTTGTATTATTAAACATTATATTTTTTGTTTCGCACCGTATCACAGTTTTATACTATAAACAAAATTTAAAAAAAAATGGAGAGTTACAAATATTATTTTTTTTGAATGTCTTTATAATCTACCTTTTACCCCCGTTCGTGATTATATTTTTGTTTGGAATGAATAACATAAATCACGTAAAACATGAGACACAAATATTAAAAGGTTTTAATCCATGTATAACACTTCTAATCTATATTAGAAGGTGTTTGGGATTGAGTTTGAATATAGATTATTTGATTATTGCGTTTTTAAAACGCAAATAATCATTTTTAAGTGTTTGGCAAACAAACTTCAAGAATCAATTATTTGCGTTTTAGTGCTTGTAAAACGACGTTTTGGAACTGGTGCTCACCTCTTACTTTTTGAAAACGTGATGTTCTTTTTCTATTTATTTACTATAATGCCCTTATTTAATTGCTATGTCATGTACTTTTCATATTTCTAAGTTTGTCTTTTTTTATACCTAAATTTTGGTAATTTTATGATTAAAGTTTTTAAATAATTTGTTTCATATTACATAATCAAATCCAAACACTATATTTTATAATCACGTTTTGCAACAGCTGATTATTTGATTATCCATTTTCAAAATGCATAATCTATTTTGAATAAGCAATCCCAAACACCCCCTTAGTAACTTTACTTTTACAATTAACTTTTTACTTCATATTGAAAATAAGATAAATTTGTTAATTGCTTTTGGGATTTTCTAAGTACTTTATAAGGTTGCATGTATCTTAGTCGATGTTGGTGTTTGTCAACGGATGTTTGTTACGGTTTTGAGATAACACGAGCATACTCTTGGAGCGTTTCACGTGAGATGAGACGAAGGGAGGCTTCTTTAATTATCTAGCTTGCGCATATCATTATAAAACGATTATATCTCTAAGAAGACCGACCTCATTGTTTATAATGATATGCAAGGGAGGTGAAAAATACACATTTGAATTTATGTTCAAGATAACGAATCATGAAGTAGCATCAAGTGATGTTTGAAAAGAGTTACTTTTAAATGCTAAAAGTACGTTTATAAAATTGTTGCCAAGACGAGTAAAGGAAAATGCTCTTAATATGATTTCAGGGTCGCGATGCACAAGTAACGCGCACTGAGAACGCCACCAAGTTGAGTACACGAAGTTCACTATTAGAGTCTTATTTTTTTTTGAACGGCAAAATTTTATTAAACTAGCAAGGAGCTAGAAAACAATTACAAGGAAATAAATTGGGGATTTTTTAA
>BQNB010072684.1:10253-32355 GCA_026074375.1 Tanacetum coccineum
ATTCTTAAGTATTTAAGAAATACTAAAGATATGTTCTTGGTTTATGGTGGAAATTCTGAAGCTGAACTTAGAGTTGATTTCTATTGTGATGTTGGATTTGAGACCGATAGAGATGATACAAAATCTCATACAGGATACGTCTTCGTTTTGAATGGAGGTATAGTGGACTAGAAAAGCTCCAAGCAAAGTACTACTGCGATGTCTGCTACAGAAGCTGAATACATAGCTGCTTTGGAAGCTGCGATGGAAGCTGTTTGGATTAGGAAGTTTATTCTAGGGCTTGGTATCGTACCAACAATAAACGAGCCTATTAAGATGTTTTGTGATAATTCAGCCGCCCTACATTTCGCTAACGAACCGGGGGTTCAAAAGGGCGCCAGACACTACCATAGAAGATATCATTATGTTCACGAGAGTATTAAACTAGGAGAAATAAATTTTCTTAAAGTTCACACAGATGACAATCTGGCTGATCCTTTTACGAAGGCTTTATTGAAACAAAAGCTTACTCAACATGCTAGAAGCATGGGACTCCATTTAGCTAGTAGTTTCATGTAGATCTGTGTTTAGTATTTGGATAAGGGAAGTAAAGACAATTTATTTTATGATAAAGATACATTGGTATTTTGTTATATTTATTTTAAATTGTGTCCTATATTTGCATGTTTAATCCATGAATAATGTTTATTATTATTCTAAACTAGTCCGTTGTCGATCAGCAATATGAGAATATTGTTGAACTAAGACAAGTCTGAGTGATTGGTAATATCTTGGATATTAAAGGATGTGTCCGCCAAACTTACATGATATTCATTAGATGAATATTGGACTTCCCCAACTAACAAGACTATCACTTTATGGATCAGCGTCATTAAGTTAATCTTGTAAATGATTTTATTTACTAAATCCTTAGACTTGAGATACAAGTAGGTCTTGCATGTGGATTATCCTTCTTGATCTAGTTCTAGTTATCCTGAATAAGGTAGCTAATAAGGATTATTTCAGAAGTGATTATGAAGCATTGTAACATGACACTTGTAGTCAATAAAGAATTTGTTTCTTCAATGGTTGAAGTATAATGCCACTGGGCCCCTCGTAGTATTAATCAGATGTGTGTATGGCCGTACCTAAAAACTTATGTAGAAAGTCTCAATGAGTTTTGGTAATCTTGATTAATTACATATACGAGAAACAGAATCGTTAACTAATGGAATGACTTTGATCCATATCTATTTTTAACAAGGTATCGGAAACAAATGGATTTTAAATACATAAATTATTTTATCTGTGACTTTATGAAACCACACTCGGATATTCCAGGGAGCATTAGCGTGTTGCTAGAAGCTTACCAATATTATTATATTATTTTGATACATGTCCAAGTGGGAGCTGTTAGATTATGTTCACGTATAAATAATATATGTTTAGGAAATTGATTCGACCCTATAGGGACACACGCGTTATACGTAAGAACAATAATAATTAATATATCAATTGTAATATATTAATAGTGATAAGTAAACAAATCGTTAAATGTTAAATACAAGGACTAAATAGTAAATAGTCGGAAGTTGGAGTTCGGTGTTGTTCCTTTTGGTTTGACCGACCGGTTTTAGACTCCTAATAAGGCAAATATCCCTATATAAGGAACTCGTGGTGTTCATTATTGACATACGTTTTGAGAAAACCTAAAACCTAAACTCTCTTTCTCCTCTCCTTGTTTTTTTCGACTGAACCTAAACCCACAAAGGGTTTTGGTTTCTCTCTTTTCCTGTGTTTTGATCGACATGGAAAAAACCCACAAGGGTTTCATTTTGTTTGGTGGTTCGACCCTCAAGAACACAAAGGGATATTCGGTTTAGTTGATAGTCAATCTACGGGGTTTGTTTACTAATCACTACTAGTGCTAGCATACATTATTGTTTGCTACGAACGCATTGTGTGTGTCAAAGTAGAGAAATCTCCGTTTAGATTTTGGGTGGTTTGTGTGGTATTTTATATTATACACACACGTATATTGAAGACGGTGGTTACATTAATTGCTAAAAGGTACACGTCATCAATCTCTTTGTTGATTATACTTTCTATACGTGATTATATGTTTTTCACTGCATACTCGTGTAGTTAATGGTTAATTTGGTCATAAACTCCAACAGGAAACCCGAGTACAAACATTAAATCAAGACACGTGCCTCTTCTCTCTTCATTTAGACTTGGCACATCATTAACACAAATATCACACAAAAAATCACTGCCCCCAAAACTTTTAGCAGATCCACCGCTCCAACACACAGACAACAAATTTAATCACCATCACCACCGCTACCAACTACTACTCTCTTCAAAACTGAGCGACATGGTGATCGGTGATATTGCAGCAGATTCAAACCAAAAAAGAAATCGATCATTTTTAGGTAGGAAAAGAGGCAAAAAAATCTTGAAATTGCATGTCACTCTAACTCGATTTGGTAAGTTTACCAACTCTAATTACATCTTTAAAGATGTTTTCATTTTTAGGGGTTTTCCTATATGATTATGATGATTGATTGAATGTTACGATTGATATTCATATGGGTAATGCATTATGATTATGGATGTTTTTTTTGGCTTATTTATGGTGGGATTTTAGTGAATAGAGTATCATGGGTCAACTTCCTTGCGTATGATTTTTGGTGGTGTTAGTTGAGGCTGCTCAGACCCTTAAATTTGCTCTTGTTGCGTAGGGTGGATGGATGGTTGAGTGCAACAATCTCTCGCCTCAGCAACCTCCATGAACGCAACAATTGTGTCATTTTGTTTGGACCCAGATTAATAGTGCGATTTGTCCTTAAATATTCTACTTATGAGACGAGCTTGATAGTGGTATCAATTGTTAGAGGCTGTGATGACTCTAAGTGGATTAGGTAAATATGAGATTCTTCGCATCTTAGCGTGGCAACCTATTGCGGTTCCAGCCATGGCGAGTGTATCCTCTTTATTCGTTTCTTTAATTGTCTGAACAGATATAAAATTACATGGTGCTTATTATATGCTTTGCTAGTGTAACACCCCCAAAATGGGTCACAACGGAATAATGACCGGGAGCGATACTTCATGAATGTATTGCACAAGATACAAGAGAACGACCTTTAAATGAGTCATTTTAAAAATGAATCTTGTTGACTTGATTTATAATAGAAATTGTTTAAACAGTAGTCCCATATTTCATCAAAATGTAAAACTTGAAATAGTACAACGAGATAAATTGTTTGTATGTAATAAGAAATCCATGGATGAAAGCTTGTAAAACTTGGACTCTAATGCCACAAAACTTGGACTCTAATGCACAGCACAAAATTTAAGCACCTTGTTCACCTGAGAAATACATGTTTAAAACTGTCAACATAAAGTTGGTGAATTCATATGTTTATGTAAGTAAATGATGTTGGACTGCAAGTTCTAAATGGTGCAATAATGTAACACATACAATATCACAAAAATGTAATTATGAATGCACTAAGCTCATGACACTGATGCTCGAGAATGTATGTAATTCAATACACATAATTGTACCCAATGTAGATGTTCAACCCGCAACATCCAATAAGTCCGACATGGTATACGTCCGTCGTTTTGGTTCACCAAAACTAGCAAGCGCTACTCGCCCGAACGGGGATGTCAATCTCAAATAGATCTATTTATAACATTCGCGCTTACACTAAGTAATTAACAGTTCATGATAGTGGGCATAGTGGGTTATCGCTACTTAGGCAACCTCATAATTTGTTTAAAATGTACTTGTGTCCCTTTGTAAAATATAACATGTATCTCACCCAGAGATTTTTAAAACATTGTAAATATGTAAGGCGGGGATATAAACTCGCCTCAAGTAATGATACGAAGGTATGAATAATCAATCGGCACAAGAAGTCGGGATGCAACCTAATTAAATATAGGTCGTATAAGTGTAATTTATTTAAAATAAATACATCAATGTGCATTATTAAGTTATATCACCACCTAAGAGTTTTGTTTAGTTTATAAGTGTTGAAACCAAATTTAAGTTATGTTCGTTATTAAATGTCTATGTAAATGTACTTGTGAAATATTATCCTTTTCCGATAAATAATTATCATCGATATTGCTTGATTTAATATTTTTGTAACGGTACTTTATATGTTTAAATAAATTTATAAAATAATATTTATAAGGGTTTATAGATAGATAGGTTACCAAACTATCAACTTTTGTTCGCCTAAGTTACTAAACTTTTTTTTGTTCATTTGGGTTACTGGACTAGTTAAAAACATGTATAAAATACTATATAAGTAGTACTACATTAATTTTCGTAGGTTTTTAATAGTCCATAACCAGACCCGAAAACACTCGTAAATGCTATTGTGTGTATAAAAACGTGTGCATAAAAACGTGTTAAAAATGTTTGTATAAAACGTGTATAAAATGTGTGTATAAAAGCGTGTATAAAAATGTGCGTATAAAAATGCATATAAAAACATGAAAAAAAAAACGTGTATAAAAACATGTAGTTTCTAGAGGTATTTTTAGATGAACAAAACAACAAACGTTAGTAACTTAAACGAACAAATTCGTAAAGTTGACTAACATACTTGTCAAATAACCTAATAAGTTTCTGAGTTGGATAATTGGGCCCACAAAAAGCTGACGTGGAGAGGGTCAAAACACACTATCCCGGTTGCCAGTATTCGAGGTAACCTGAATGAACACACTATTGTTGTTCGGTAACCTTAAAGTTAAACTTCGATAGTCCAGTAACCCAAATGAACAAAAAAAAGTTTAATAACTTAGGCAAACAAAAGTTGATAGTCTAGTAACCTATCTATCTAAAAACTAAAAATATGTATAAATATTATATAAGTAATACTACATTATTTCGTAAGGTTTTTATAGTCTAAACGTACTCGAAAACACTCAAAATCCCTATTTTAAATTCCTAACAGCTTGTGTATTTTTATTAAAGTGTGCTAAATTTTTATATAATAGTTATCTAGTTTCCAAGTTGATTTACTTGTTTTTAACACATTAGACCTTGAAACTCGCGATTTTATAGTAAAACATCATTCCCGACAACTTTGTAGTTTTATAATTAAGCCGAATTGGACCTGAAAGCCCTCAAAATACAGTTTTATAATATGATCAGATTCTCATAGTTTTCTCACAGTTTCAAAAGCTGTCCGCTTTTTATATTTACCGGTAATCTTGTAAAAATCATATCTCCTTTATTTTAACTCTGTTTTTTGAGTTCTTTATATGTATGAAATCGTCTTAAGACGTAAAAACACATTATTATGTTTATAAACTATCTAGAAAATCATGTCAAAATAGAAAATACATCATGTTCGAAATTTATATATATAACTTTTGTTTTTATGAATTTTTACCATGTTTTTATAATTTCAAGTCCTCTAAATTAACCAATACAACATGTTTCATATAATTAAAGTCCACTAAATTATAGTCCATCTATTTCACTTCTAATGTGTTTATAAAAATGTCTAGAACCATTAGTTATTTATAAAACTATATACATAAATTTGTAACACTTAATTCAACAATTAATTTTATAAATTAACCAACACTTGTAACATACCAAATAAAATGCGTTGTTGCATTCTAACATATTTTTACACATTTTCGCCATGAATATATATTTACTTGATTATGTACAATCCTTATTTTCTTTTATAAAATAAACTAGATGGCGATTTAATAAGATAATAAATATGTATGTATGAAAGTAATGGTAATGAAAGTATAGAGTTTTATGATAACCTTGAGTGTATGTGAATGAACATGAACACAAAATCAAACCTTAACTTCAACATAATTTCATTATGAAAACCCTAATTATTCCTTTGAAAACCCTAAGTTTGTTTTCTTAAAAACCCTTGTTTATGCTTGAACCACTACTTGTAAAACACTTGTAACACCTTAGATTATACCCTAAGTCAACCTTGTATGCTTGTAATCTTGTAGAAATGGAAGTTATGGATTTTTTTGGGTGATAATTGTTGGCCGTGGGTTTTGGTATAGAAACAAGAGAGAGTTTTGATTTTTGTAAGTGTTAAGTGTGTATGAAAGGCTTGCATTATGAACCTTTAAATAGACAAATATCTAGGAGACAAGTTACTTACACATGGGAAGAAAAGTAAGGGGGTTATGGTTGGAAGGGATTGGTATGGAGGGGGAGTGGTTGTGTAAGAAAGGTTAGTAAAAGTGTAAGATAGTTGCTTGTATATGTAAATAAGCACTTGCACTTGTCTAGATGAAAAAATGATATTTGTTTGTGTTTGTTGAATTGTATATCCGGGCCATAATATGGTCTTCTTGGTTGTAGAAATGATCATTATTTTTTGGGTATTGGGGTATTTATTGTGGGTATTTTGTATAAGTTTAGATAGGTAATTAAAATGGTTTACGGCATGCACGAAAGTTAAATAATACGAAAACTTAAAAACGTTTTTACGTAATTCGTTATCAAAATAAAAATATGAATAGTTATAAAGTATCTTCGAAATATAATTATTTAACACTTATCACTTATTTGACGTAAACTTTTATTTGTTTTATGGCGGTTTACGTTGATTGATGACTTTTGGTTTACGCGATTTAACTTAACGGTTGAAATTAAAAGTAAATTCTTAAAAGATCAAAATAAATAATTAAGAGTTTATTGATGTAAAATGACATGAAATTGCGAGTTGTTACAGTCTTTCCCTGTTAAAAGAGCTTTGTCCTCAAAGCTTAAGTCGTGGTATGTGACGAAGATGCGAGATTGGTGAATAGATGTGGATACTTCTTTTTGCTTTGCTTCAATCGTTTGACTTCACAATCCATAATCTCCACAGGTTCTTCAACGAAGTGGAGCTTATCATCGATATGGATCTCATCCAACGGAATCACAAGTGATTCATCGGACAAGCACTTCTTCAAATTAGATACGTGAAAAGTGCTATGAACCCTGCTTAATTGTTGAGGAAGTTCGAGTCTGTAAGCAACGGTTCCTACTTTCGCTAACACCTTGAAAGGTCCGATATACCTCGGTTTCAATTTCCTCCGTTTACCAAAACGGATAACCCCTTTCCAAGGTGAAACCTTTAACATGACTTTGTCACCGACTTGAAATTCTAAGGGCTTACGCCTCACATCGGCGTAACTCTTTTGACGATCACGAGCGGCTTGAATTCTGCTTTTTATCTGAATGATATTCTCGGTAGTCTCGTAAATGATTTATGGGTTAGTGAGCTGAACATCTCCGACCTCGGCCCAACAAATAGGTGATCGACACTTTCGACCATAGAGTGCTTCAAATGGTGCATTCTTGATGCTTGTATGATAACTGTTGTTGTATGAGAACTCTACTATCGGTAAATGCCAATCGCCAACCTTGAGCTCTTCCATAGGTATGATGAGCGATTTATTGTACATGCGTTTCTCCAGATTCGAGGTATGGAACGTGTCATGAATATTGCTGAGTTCTCTCGGCAATTCGAGTTAGTAAGCTAACGGACCAATTCTAGCTAAGCTTTTAAAGGGTTAAATATATCTAGGGTTTAGCCCTTTTTTTTTAATATGAACAGTGACCCCAACGGTCACATTTCCCCCTTTAATACCAAAATTTTCCTCCATCTTTCCATAAACACTAAATCTTTCACCTAAATTTCTCTTATTTAAACCTCTCAAAATGTTGCATATTACTACAACTATGGCGATGGCGAGCGCGATAGCACTCGGTATTTATCTGGCCTACGTCCCATATGAAGAAGATTTTTAGTTTTCGGTCGTAATTCTTGTGCTTCTCGCACCGCTCATTGTCTTAGCTATTGGTGTAGAACTACTTTGGGAGTAATAGATATTATTGTTAGAGGAGGGTTGTAATAAAACTTGTATTTTCTTTTTATTGGTTCTTATGTAATCTTATTTCTAAGGTAATAAACGGATGTTGTAATAACAAATCTATTTGTTCTTTTGTTTACGTCTCTCGATATTTTTGTTACCATGCTTCGTAACTCGTTTGCATTCCCCCTCTAAATCCGTTCCTTTTAGCTTAAAGCGTCAGCTATAACATTTTCCTTTCTAGGGGGATGATTTGATAAAATAAGTATATATAAAAATATATAACTAATTACCAAATAAGTAATAGTATAGAGAGTATCCCGTTTGATATAAAAAATTTGCTTGAGGACAAACAATATTTTATCTCCCGGATGTCGTATCCCGACGAAGCGTGAATTGAAAATCTTGTTTCGGTTCGTGATCGCGTGCTTGAATAATCAATATTTTGAATTTTGGATTCTAAACCTAAAAACGCAAAAGGGAAAGTACATAAAGGCACGCTAAACTAAAAATTAAAGCAAATTACAAAAACCTAATGAAATTTAAATCAAATAAACTCTAAATAATAACTAAATTTAACTAACTATTTAACTAAAAATTACAAATTAAAACTCTAAAAAACTTAAAAACAACTTACTAAACAAAATGCAATAAACTATTTTTTTTAAAACTTAGAAAATATTTTTTTGAATCTTTAAACTATTTTAAACTATTTTTAAACTAAATAATACTAAAAATTAAATTAAAAAAAAATACTAAACTTAATTCTAAAATTTTAAGAAAATTACTAAAATTACTAGACACTATTCTAAGGGTTTACAAAGAAAAACGAGTCAAAAAGCTTAAGCGAATAACCTGATAAAAATCAAATAAGCTTAATAAGCTAAAACTGAATGTGTGCATAAGTATTTAATGGTGCAATGGTCTAACAGAAAAGTCTCAAGGGCGCAATGGTTAAGGCTTATGTGATGAGTGAGCGTCCACAGGTACGAGTCCTGTGGACTACCTTTTTTGGGAAAAAACATTTATTTTTAATTTGCTTTTTGAAAAGTACAAGAACACAGAAAAAATAAGCACTTATAATAAAGAGACTTTTGACAGACATAGTAATAAGCTAGAGTAAGCAAAAAGAAAATGACAGTTTTGGCAAAATTAAGACTTTAGATAAAAAAGGCTAATACTGTTAGGACTTTTAAACAAAATAAGCAATAAGAAAAGCAACTAAACTAGAAACAGCTAACACCTACAACCTAATAAGCACTTAATACTAAAGATTGAAGGCTAACAACTACGCCGAAAAGCAACAAAAAGACATAAAGACCACCAAGCTTTACCCCCACTTATATAAAAAGAACTTTTTAACTAACTTTAAGCAAAAATTTAGTACTCATACAATTAGAAAAAAGCAAAAACGAAAACATATTAACACAAACCTCAATAAACTAAATAAGGCAAAATTCAAACAAAACATTTTTAAGAAAATAAGCTAGAAAAGGTTAAATTGAAAATGCAACTATACTAGTATTTTGTTTTGCTTTTGAAAAATTAAATGCCGAACTTTAAGCTTAAATTGAACCTCATAAAGGGCAAACTTGACAAACTAAAAAACCAAAAAACAGATTAGGAACTAACTAAAATAAGCTAAATGAAAAAAAATCCACAAAGAAATCTAAAATAAGGCCAAATAAGATTCTGCAAAGTTTGATGAAATAGCACTATTTGACTGATTTTTTTGGTTTTAAGATCTCAAAAGGTTTTTCCAAAGATTTGTGACTCAAAACAGTTGTAACATGATGATTTAGAAACTCAAAATTAAGCACAACAACCGCATCTCAAATATATTATTAACAAAATTTAACATGTTTAAAAACTTATTAAACTATCAGTCTTGAAAATTTGCTAACACAAACTCCTAAACTAAACTAAGCTTATTCTAAACTTATTAATACTAATATTAAAACTAGATTAAAGATTAACAAATTTGATTAAACTACCAAGAACAACCTTAGCAGTCTTAACTATTGTTAAGACTGCTTATCCCAAACACCCCTTTAAACGTTTGGAAACCATTTTTAAGCTAAATCAGACTATGATAAGCTTTGATTATTAAAAACAGAGGATGAACTATCAATACTAAGGACATATAAGCATAGATCTTATGGAAATAAGCACTAAGCAATAAGCTAAACCAATAAGTTATTATGACTACTAAATGAGCAGTTTTAACTAAAACTAAATAATGCTAACTCTAATGGTTTAAACTAGAAACTTAAGACATAATAAGCTAAGATGAAACATATTAAGCATATTTAAACATTAATAAGCACAAAATAAGCAAACAATTAAGCTAAATAAGAAAGTAAGCTAAAATTAATAAAAGTAAACTAACCTTGCCCTTTGCTCAAAACAAGGGCTTAAATACTTTTAAGATCTTATCTACAAGCTCCAGCTTGTTGAAAACAAGCTGGTAAAGTCCAATAAGCCCATCCAAATCTGGCTTATCATCCACTTCTGAGCTTAACTGATTTTTGAGGTTATTTGAGTGATAAGCTTATTCAGTTAAGCTTTAAACAAGCTTAACTGAATAAGTGATAGCTTATTAGGAAATGAGAGCTTATTGAGCTTATTAAGTACATTTAAAACACATCTTAAACGGATTTGTATTAAAGTAAAGTATGAATTTAAAACACAATTTAAACGAAACTGAAACTTTTATTGATTATAAAGAGATTACAAGGTTCTAAAAAGGAAATTACATTAAAAGCATTACATTAAGCTGAAAATAAGCTAAAGCTATTCTAATAAGCTACTAAAAACTACATGCCTCCTACTGTGTGATTGCATCCCTATTTATAGTGATAATGTGAAGCTTCTAGGCCTTGAGGAACATCCTCATCATCCATCCACAACCCTTAGATCATAACAAACTCTTAATCCTTCAATTTGAGCCCTTGATCCTCTTCCACGTTTCACTAGCCAATAGAAATGCTTAGGATTGCCAACGTGGCAGGGAAATGATGCAAGTCTTTGCCATGTAGATCTTCTAGAAGGGATTTGAGCGTGTGGTGGATTGATATGTGGATTTACCCTGTTTGTTTCTTGCTGTTGTAATGTAAAAACGAGGGAGGGAAGGGGATAAATAGTAATGTTTGACCCTGTGTTTTAGAAGGTTGACTTTGGACCCGGTTATGGTTTTGGGCTTGGACCTGGATAAGGATAATGGATTTGTAAGGATTTGAATTGGACTTATGATTCAGGCTTAAGTTTTAATCATTCAATTGATAATGGGCTGACCCGGCCCATGAAATGGGTACGGGTTGGCCCATTAAAAACGAATACGCCTTCGGCTTTGCTTTCTCGCACTCTTTCCAATCTCATGCTCGGATTTGTCCATTTTGCTCTGTTTTTTGTCCATTTTTGATATATCCATTACCTACAAGACATAATTCACAAAACACACATATACAATGTATTTTTCATATATTAATGATAATTTAAGCTCATTTTAATAAGGAAAGTTGATATGTGATTATACACATATCAATCATTAGCTACAAATTGATTTAGTTCTTCTTGCATAGCTACAACCCAACTTTCATCTTTTAATGCTTCATTGACATTTTTGGGTTCTATTGTGGATATAAAACAAAAAAAATTACTATGATTTTGGGCTTGAGATCTTAAGGTTCTTTGATTAAGATTTTCTATGACTTGATCTAGTGGATGATTCTTGGACTCCTTAATGTTAACGATTTCTTCAACTTCTATCGACTTATCTTCTTCATTATTATTATTTACTACTTTGGTATTCCTTTTAATGGCTTCTTCTTTACCAACACCATCATCAACCAATGCTGATAATTTGGTAGGAGGAAGACTTTCATCGAATGTCATGTTGAGTGATTCTTTGACTTTCATTGTATGTTTATTTAATACTACATAAGCTTTACTATTTTGAGAATACCCTAGAAAAACACCTGTGTATGACTTTGGGTCAAACTTGGTTAGATAGTCTTTAGGATTCAAAATGAAGCACTTGCTTTCAAATACTTTAAAATATTCTAAAGAGGGTTTCCTACCTCTAAATATTTCATAAGGGGTTTTTCCTAGTATTGGTCAAATTAAAATTCTATTTAGTATGTAAGTTGACGTATCAACGGCATTACACCAAAACTTTTATGGAATAGTTTGTTCGTTAAGCATAGTCCTAGACATCTCTTGTAAGGTTCTATTCTTTCTTTCTACTACCCCATTTGATTGTGGAGTACGTGGAGCCGAGAAGTTATGAGTAATGCCTTGTGCATCACAATAAGCTCCGAATTGTACTTCATTATCAAATTCTCAACCATGATCCGTTCTAATAGCTATTATAAAACTACATAGTTGGTTTTTAATTTTCCTACTTAATATTTCAAATTTCTCAAAAGCTTTATTTTTAGTCTTTAGAAATCTAGTCCATGTATACCTAGAATAATCATCTACTACAACTAAGGTGTATAGATTACCTCCATAGCTTTTAATTGCCGATGGACCAAATAAGTCCATATGTAATAATTCTAAACATCTTTTAGTGGAAACCATATTTTTAGCTTTATGACTTGCATGTGCTTGCTTCCCAATTTTGCAAGCATCACAAAAATGTTTATCATATTTTAGCTTAGGTAAGTTTCTAACTAATTCTTTAGATGACAACGATTGAATTAAACGCATATTTGCGTGACCAAGTCTTCTATGCCATAAGGTAGAATTATCCACTACCGTGGCAAGACATAATTTGTCTTGAGACTTATTTCCTAATTTCATTACGTATAAACCATTTTTCCTAATCCCGTTTCCTATGATTTTACCATCTTTAATTATTTCACTACCTTTTTCCGTGAATAAGACTTGACACTTATTGTCACAAATTTAACCAACAATAAGTAAGTTAAATGATAAGTTATCTACGTGTTCAACATTAGATATAGTAAGAAAGTCATTAGAGATCGTACCTTTGCCTACGATCTTTCCTTTTAAGTTACTTCCAAAAACAACATTACCTCCGTCGTATGCTTTGCAGGTAGAGAACAAACTCTTGTTACCGGTCATATGTTTGGAGCAACCACTATCTTTGATCCATTCATCTGGTTCCAAGCATGTTCTCAAACATACCTATTTCAACAAAGACAAATTCAAGCGTTTGGTCCCAATATCTCATAGGTCCGAAAATGTTAGTGTTGTACATCCCTTACATTTGTTGCAATTGATTGGGATATTGAAATGGGATACAATTTCTCATATGTACAAAGCCTTGATTTTGTTGGTTATTCTAATTCATAGGGTAGAAGTTTTGATGAATTGGTTGTCTAGAGTTTCTTCTAGATTGAGGTGTGTTGTATCTTGGTTAAGAAGAGATGTTTCTTCTAGGTGGAGGTGTTTTCGATCTAGACTCGGTTTTGACATAACCTATGCCGCTTTTAAGTGATGGTTTTAAAAATGGTTTCTTTGACTCATCCATGCTATTATGTATTAGTTTCTTCCTAGTAATAACAAATTCCAATCTAGAAGACATAGGTGGACTAAAAACGTGTTCTGTCCCCTTTTCGCCATAGGTGCGACTCACGGATCCAGGTAAGGTGGATCTGTGCACCTTTATGGTGGATCCGTCCATCGCTTTTTCAACGGACGATCCAACAAAACTCATGGTTTTAGTTCCGCTTGTTGACGCTTTACCGCTATCAAATCCTAGACCTATTTTGCAATTAGGTGACTTTTGATTGTTTAACATTTCTCTTAGTGAATTAGCGCTTTTATCAAAATTAACAAATTTAACTTGGGTTTCCTTAAGTTTGGCATTTTCCAATTTAAGTTCTTCACTTGACTTACACGCAATCTCAATTTCTTTACTTCTCTTAAGTTTCTTAATTTTCTCGTTCAATTCTAAATTTTTTTTTCTAAAAGTTATCTTTTAGTTTTCAAAATTTTATTCTTATTAATGATTTTTAAGCTAATTTCAAATAAGCTATCATATTATATTTGCATACTATCATTATCAAGAGAAGATGTGTTATCACTATAATAAGAAGAGTTAAGAGTTACCTCATTTGACGATTGAGCCATGAGACAAGTTTCATCGTTAGTTTTGTCTTCGGCGTCATTTTCGCTATCACTCCAAGAACCTCCAATGAGGCCTTTTGATCTTTGTTGCAAGATGGTTTTGGACAATCGTCAATGAGATGATTTGGATCATCGCATCTAAAACATTTCCGGTTACTCTTTCCTTTCTTCTCATCCCTTTGTCGGAATGACTTCCTTTCTTCTCTTGGTTGCCTAACAAATTTACCCTTTCTTCTAAAGAACTTTTTAAAGTTCCTTACGGCCATAACATATTCTCCGTCATCGCTTCCGGATGTCGAAGTTTCATCATCACTAGACTCTTTCTTAGCTTTCAATACGATGGACTTAATTCTTTCCTTTTTGCCTTTATAAATTTCAGAGTCTTTTTCCATGACTACTTCATGTTCTTTTAGATTGCCGATAAGCTTGTCTAGAGCTAGTGATGACAAATATTTCGATTCTTCAATTGCCGTGACCTTTGCTCTCCATTTAGGATGTAGAGCCCTAAGAAACTTCCTAACATAGTTCTTGCTAGAGAAACCTTCATCAAGAGCTTTAAGACTAGTAATAATAGTGTTAAATCTAGCAAAACCGCTAACAATAGATTCTTCTTCAAGGATAGTAAATTGTTCATATTTTTGAACAAGAAGATCAATTTTATTATCCTTTACTTGGCTATTACCTTGATGTGTAATTAACAACGATTGCCAAATATCTTTAGCCGTTTTACACATAAAAATTCTTTCGTATTCCTTTTTAGGTAAAACATTATAAAGAACCATTTTAGCTTCATTATTTTTAGCAAGTTTCTTTTTAAGATGTAGGAGACAAAAAAAAAAAAAAAATAAAAACAAAAAAAAAAATTGAGAGAGAGGAAAAAAAAAAAATTGTTCTCAAATGCAAACAACCTCTTAAATTTGGTTCTTTGTTTCTAGCATCACGGTGGAAAATCACCTTTTCAAGATATATGCAAGATCTAAATCTTTTGCTTTCATAAGTTTCAAATATATTTTTTCCAATATATAAAATGATCTCTTTCAAAAGAGGTGGGCTGTGCTTAGACTTGGCCTTCTAGATTTTTATCCGAATCCATAGATCGATTTCATAGCTGTCAATGTATATATAAGTTATAGATTTCTTGGGTGGACCTAGCTTCTATGATACCAATTGTGGAAACTAGAAGGGGGGTTGAATAGTTTTTACCGTTTTAAATTAAAACTTAGATTAATATCGACTTTATTTGAACTCAGTGAAGTATTCACTAGATGTATATGGATAGCTGATTGCAATAAGTAAATAGTAATCAATGAAATATGAAACAAGTAAAGATAAAGTAAGATTAACCGATGATACAATGATTTATAGAGGTCGCGGCTTCGGAAGCTCCTCTCTCGCCCACCATACTACCACTCCCAAGTACCCAACTTGAGTGTGATCTTACTATGATAAACAAGCTCCTTTTAGCGGGATGGGAAAACCGTTAACAAGTTGCTCCACTTTTTCCGGTACTAAGCTAAATACCGAGTTCTACTTCGAGATAGAACCAATCTAACACACTATGTATTTTAAGGCCTAAATACTAACCTATCATACACATATGATACACACAACACACAACACAAGATATACAAGATAAATGATTATCACAAACGTGATGACACAACTAAACTATTAATACTTGAAGCTTGATGTCTTCTTGAGATTTCTTCACTAAAGAGTGGAATGAGTTGATCACTTGTAATGGATTATGTAACAAGTATAATGATCAAAGAATATAAAAGATAAAAGATGTATGAAAAATATTTGTCAAGAGTTGTTTAAAATGAAAGCTTAAGGTTGCTATTTATAGGCAAGCCTTTGAAATTCAAATGCTGTCCCAAACAACTGTGCCGTGCGACCTAAGGATCCACCTATTGCTGGATCTGTCCTATGTATTTGGTGGATCCGTTGGTGGGGCTGGGACAACTATTTGTCATTTTATGATTAACCCCAAATCTATACAAAATATTGTTTTGTACTTATTAAAACTAGTATAATAGATTCTTCTAGAACAAAATATTTCTTATCACCAATAAGGAAAGATTTTCTAGATTTGGGAAGATTTGGAAAAATTTGGAAAGATTGTTTCCACTTATGGTTAATCTTATTTTGTCTCACATGATTAATATAACTAGCTTATAATTAATCATGTGTTAACTTAAATAATTTGATTAGAAAGGGTTTATGCAAATGATAATATTTTTCTTTGATCATTAACTATGTTTAATAATGCCATATTCATACCTTAAGTGATTTGTCGTCGTCAAGTAAACTTTCGACTAAATAACTTGTTTACATAAACTTTTACGTAGTATGACATTATATTTGTTATTATCAAAACACGAAGATCATTAAATATAAATAGCATTTTTGAAAGAATATTTGTATTAACAAGTTCAACACTTAACTTATAAATGATGCGAACCAAGTGTGGGAAGGTTCGTATCAAATTAATATCAAGCAGCGAGTTGTTATTTCTCTCTATCTCAATTCGCGTAAGTACTTGGTCAATCCATTAACGGATCTTAAGTGATCCCTAGTGGTGCATATCAATTGGTAGCAGAGCTGCCTTACCTTTTGAAGTTCCAACAACCAACGAGGACGTTGGTTCTTCAAAGGGTGAGGTATTGTTATGATCCTACATCGGCTAAGTATGAGATTGGCCGATGATTTATAATGTCTAGGTGTTCCCTCCTCCTTCAAGCTAGCTTTTTGGAGTGAGTTCTACACTTAGCTTATAAACGATGCGAACCGAGTGTGAGAAGGTTCATATCAAATTAATGCATAATTTGGTCGGGTCAGTCCTGACGACTCTCCTGGAGCCATTCGTCGTCTTTCCGGGCCTTGAATAGTGCTGCCAACAAAGAAGAACCGGTTAGAAGGAGACCCGAGGCCGGAGCCCGGGATCCACCCTCCGACGGTCAAGTCAGAATAGTATAAGCATGTTATATAAAGAGGTGGTAGAGAATAACCTGTCCAGGTAGGATGATCATACCCTTGTATATATAGTGTATGGATTAGGGTTACGTAGGATGTGGGCGACCCTTTTATCGGGTTCGGCCCATTTGACTCATTCTGGACTATACGCCAACAATCTCAATTCACGTAAGTACTTGGTCAATCCATTAACGGATCTTAAATGGTCCCTAGTGTTGCATATAACAGGTTTAGGTGTAGTTTGTTAATTGGGTTTTGGGTTGAAGGGTACTCGCCTCACCTTAAACCTGCCCCGTTGCCATTCCTACTTATTGGTGAATGATTATCATGGTCACTAAGAGATTAAAAAAAGTTTATAATTATACAGTAAGGGAAATGTGGAATGAAACCAATGAAAAAAAATAAATAAAGTGAGAATAATTAATAGTCACACGTGTGAAATGAGAAGAAAGAAATTATTAATGGGATCCAGGATCTACTCATTTTTGTTGATACATCTGAAATACGCAATTTTAATTTCTTTTCTTATTATCTTAGTTTTATTTCTCGTTCAATCATAACTCTTATATAATACTATTTCCGTTCCAAAATAAGTGTCAAATTTGATTTTTTGGAGTCTTTCTTTTTCTATTTTGATCTCAAACACTTTTATTCGTATTATATAACTTTCGATGCAAAATATATGAATGAATTGAGTTTTAAATGTATTTTCATTAGTATAATTTTCATCAAGTATTATATAACACAAATTAAAATATCAAGGTCAAAGTTTGAACAAGAAAAAATCTAAAAAATTAATCTGGACATTTATTTTGAGACGAGAGGGATAATATTTTTCCCCCTAATGATATTTTTTACTATCTAACATAAGATTTTTCACTTAAATAAAATCTTTACCTTATTAAAACACCAAAGTTTTAAAAACCTGATCACCGATGAACTAGACGAAACAGGTCCGACGACTCTATAGAAGAAAACCGAAAAAGAATCGAGAATAAAGAAAACCCGGTTCATTGTCCGGTCTGGTTTTCAAAACATCACAAAACTCACGAATCCAATCAGCAGGATTCACCAGGGTTCTAAATAGCACGCTATAGCCGCGTCATAGCGTCGCCATAGCGCGAAGCGTGGCCTCCACGTTACGAAACAGGTCAAGGCGTCGTCTCTAGGCGTGGCGTGCAATATAGCGTTATATAGCGTGATAAAGCGCGCTATAGCGCATAGCGTGGCGAGTTTTTTTGAAGTGTTTAAGGGATTTTTTAAAATTTGAGATTTATGCTTGGATTTACTAATATTTTGGATTGATGCTTGAATTTAATAATATTTACTACTCATATTATTCTAAACTATGATATAATCTATAAATCTATAAATATTTTTTGCCGCATTAAATCACGCCTTAAAAACGCCATGTCGCTATGCCTCACGCTAAAGCTTGAGGCTTGGCTATGCCGTTACGCCACGCTTCACGCTATTTATAACCTTGGGATTCACTCACCACTTTCTAATGCCCAATTAACAACCAACCAATCTTCCAATCACAACCACCCATGTTTCATCCACGTCATCTTCTAGACCCATTCCAAACTCCATTCAACTCCCCATATATAAACCATCATTTTTGTAATTCACACGTAACATAAAAAAAAGGTCAAAAACATAAACATGGACATGGAGTCTGATGACGTATAGGAAGTCTAACATGACTTTGGGCCAAACCCACACTATCAGAGTAAGGCTTTGGCCTAACTAGATCCGATTACAAGCATATAGGGCTGAAACTAAGCCTAGTCCCGTACTGGCAGCGACCCAGACATATTAAGACGGAGGCGGACTATCCCTATTCCGTTTCCGTAATACATTGCAGCGGATTGACCAACGTCCGCGGAAGGTAGTCCGCTGCAGCAATCACGATTATGACGGGTCCTTGCCCGACAAGGGTCCCACTCTGGCCACCAACAGATTATATGCGAAATACTAGGAAACCCTAGTATTACTAGCCTATAAATAGGAATCATCATACATTCCAAAGAGGTACACAATATTCTCTCACTCTGACAACATGCTCTCTTACTCTTACGCCGGAGTCTAATCGTGGGGTCCGCCCCTACGGTAAGGCTAACGGTTTACTTTCATTGTGCAGGCAATCATCTAGATCAATTGATTTAGTACAAGATCCAATCCATTCGCAGCTTGTTGGCCCGACCCAACAAGTGTTCCAAATCCAATTTAAACCCGTAACATCAATTGTACTAACAAGTTGGCACCATCCGTGGGACCGATATAACTGCGTTCCTTGAAAATACTCACCATGAGCAATGCACAACCTACCTTTAGCCATCCCAGATCTGATGTTCAGAACACGGTAGGGAAAGACAAACAAACCCCTCAGGGTTCCGCGAGGACCACATTCGCTGTAGACCTTGAGTAATTCTGCGAAAAGCATTATGAGAAATTACTGCCAATCATGGCAGACAAATATGAGCATGAGCGAAGGAAGAAAGAAAAACTGGAAGAAGCAAAAGCGCGACTAGATTTTGGTGACGTTCGGAAGAGAACCACTAAGATGCAAGAGTCAGCATACTCTGAATCAAGGACAAGGTCACCTAGAAGACACAGACGATCCCATAGCCCACGCCAGAGTTCTAGCGTCTTCACAAGGCTGAAACGCAAAAGATCAAGGTCACCACGACATGATCAAAAGAACAAGGCAAGAAGAGACAGTAACATCTTCGAAAGACTTGGAAGAAGAGGACGGAGTGTGTCCGCATACTCCGACTGTCTTCAGGAAAACTCAAGGTATACGGAAAAATATTCTGAAAGCAAAGACAGTGGAGGGGGACACTGGAAGTCTAAATAACAAAAGCAAAAGCCCAGTATTGAAGATGATGACCTCTCTAAGCCTTGGGTATGTGCCGAGACTGATCCGTTCACGTCTCAGATTCTCCATTTCAACTTCCCAAAAATCCGAATGCCCAGTCATATAAAAACGTATGACGGTAGTGGAGATCCAGAAGATTACTTAAAAATCTTCTAGGCCGCGGAAAAGACGGAAAGATGGGACATGCCAACATGGTGTCATATGTTTAACTCCACACTTACTGGGAACGCTCGGGTATGGTTTGACGATCTTCCTCCAAAGTCTATAGACAGTTACGATGACCTGAGGGAAGCGTTCTTGAAAAATTACCTCCAACAGAAAAAATGCATCAGAGACCCTATAGTACTCCATAACATCAAGCAAAGAGATAGGGAATCTACATAAGACTTCATACAAAGATACAAGTCGGAGAGCGGAAACGTCAAGGGTGCGCCGGAATGCATGAGAATCTCCGGATTCGTGCACGGAATCACCAATCCTGAGCTCATTAAAAGATTCCATGAGAAAATTCCAAAAATAGTAGATGAAATGATGCAAGTGGCCACGTCCTTCCTTTAAGGGCAGGAGGCTACTTTAAATCTAGAAAGGAAGAAAATCCTCCCGACATGGAAACACCAAGAAGGAAGTCACAGGCAAGATTTCAAAAAAGGAGGAAACTTCCGCACCCAACGCAAGCAAGAAAAGAGGCCGGACAGATTCACACTCCTTACAAAAACCCAGGGGGAGATTCTGGCCTTAGAAAAAGGAAAATTCAAAACCCCACCTTCGATGACAACTCCGGTTGAAAAACGGAATGCAAACAAGTTTTGCGAATTCCATGGAGAAGTAGGGCACAACACGGATGAATGCAACCATTTAAGGAAGCAAATTAAGGACATGCTAAAAGCCAGGAAGCTGTCACATTTAATCAAGGAGTTAAAACAAAACAGCGGGAAAGACCTGCAGAAAAAGAAAGAAGAGCCACACGGAAAAGAAAAACCTCAAGCAATCTTAATGATTCAGCCGTGGCAAAAGGCAGTAAGGCAGAAGATAACTCAAAGTTTCTCACCCGACCTCGAAATATCATTCCTGTCTCTAGGGGACGATGAAGGAGCAGAAGGCCCCCTGATAATAGAAGTAGAAATTAGAGGTCACCAAGTGTACCACATGTGTATTGATGGAGGATCATCATTTGAGATACTCTATGAGCACTGATTTAATCGACTCCGTCTGGAGATAAGAAATCAAATGGTCTTGGCTCAACTTCACTAGTAGGATTCAACGGTGAAATAAAATGGCCATTAGGACAAATAACACTTTTGGTGAAAGTTGGGGATGATGAACATTCAACATCAACATAGATGGACTTCATGGTGGTGAGATCAATGTCTCCGTATAACAGAATCATTGGAAGGCCAGGGTTGCGAAAAATGAAAGCAGTCCCATCAACAACGCACGGAATGATAAAGTTCCCGGTTATGGGAGGGACACTTATACTAAGGAGTAGTAAAATCATTCCCATTGAATGTGCGATGGTCTCCGGACCAGAAGATCAACCCCCTCCGGTGAACAAAGTAGAAGAAGAAAGGATTAAAGTGGCAATCAATCCGGAACACACATAGCAGACAATGATGATTGGCTCTAATCTCACAGAAAGAGCTCAAGCCAAACTGTGTGACCTACTCCAGCGTAATGTGGATGTATTCGCTTGGACCTCCAAAGATATGACGGGCGTCCCAAGGCACCTAGCGGAACATAGGTTAAATGTACGAGAAGGTTGCCAACCAATCAGGCAGAAGAAAAGAGGTCAAGCGGCAGAAAGAAATATAGCAATTAATAAGGAAGTCAGTAAACTTGTGATCGCTGGAATCATGAGGGAAGTTCACTACCACGATTGGCTCTCCAACCCGGTGATGGTAAAGAAACATGATGACAGTTGGAGAATGTGTGTTGACTTTAAGGACCTCAATAAAGCATGCCCCAAGGACGGATACTGTAGGAACCCGATTTACACTTTCACTTCATATTACGAACCACGAATCGAACCAAGAAAAGAGATAAAGAAAGATTGAGTTGTTTAGAGAGAGAAAGAAGAGAGAGGTTAGAGAGAATGAGAAAAAGAAGATTTTTATGTAATGAAACAACTAGCTTTTTCTAAAGAAGAAAAAGCTTATATACCCCGTCACGTTAAAGGTACGCGCGAGATATTTAACTAGGACCCGGGCTTGGGTTTTGCTTGGGATTAAACCCGAAAAATATACAAAATTAGATTAACTATAGAGCCTGATTCCCGATATTATCCTATTACAACATTAA
>BQNB010072685.1:1086-32355 GCA_026074375.1 Tanacetum coccineum
ACCCGGAGGTTTTCCATACATCTTTTGGAGCTCAGTAACCATCTCTAGAGGAGAGTTATGTTCAAATTGCTGATAGAGTTGTATACGGCATATAGGATGTCAGAACATTAATATTCAAATGTCTTTGTTTAAGCTCGAATGCGTGCCTTTTTTCTAATCATCACAAAGTACTCCATAATTACTGTAAATCTCAAATATAAACGATTAAGTAACAATTCTTGCAATAATTATACAAAATGGGTTATTTACATGGGATAAATGATGCTATAAAAATGACGTTATTTGATGTCATCAATGATATATACTGGTTCGGGAAGGGGGGTTTAGTCCTTCTATACGTCCAGTTGCGAATCTACGACTTCGATACTATACTATTATAATCCTTATGGTGGACTACAAACCGTATTACAATTTAACTCCATCGGCTTTCAACAAATACCGGCGCTCAAACATAAGAGTTACTACTTATGATATTCCGCCCTCAGAATCCACCCCTAAGAACCCGTGATTCGACTTAACCTCTAGGATCACTTAGATCAACTAGGAACACTACCAACTTCCCATTGGAAGTTTACCGAACCCCAACTAGATATTAATGATCTAGGCTTGATCCAACGAATACAAGACTTCCCTTACAACTCGATTGAATAAAAGATAGATGGATGAACCAAGTCCTAACCTAACCTAGAGACTCGATTCTAAAGAAAGGATATGGCCTATCTTAACTTGATTAAGTCGATCCAACAAAAATTATGATTGTATAACACTTAACATCTCACTAATAAGTGTATTATATCACCTTGGGTTACAAAACCATGAATAAGTCTCACTAATCATGGAAGAGTAAGTGCAAGTGTTTTTCTAGTTGGATGGCAAAAAGACTTAGATTTTAAAGGGTATAAGTTTTGACGTGTCAAAACCATGTACAAAGAGCATGCAACATCTTTGTATCATGAATTTTATAAAAACTTTACTCGTTTAAGTTTTATTAATTAAATTGACGATTCAACATGTTTACTAATCTTAAAGGTATCTAATTTTATCACGGGAAAAGATTATAGAATGATTAAAATCATTCAAACCCTAGACCATTCGCGACTTCCTACATAATATACAAGGTAAGGAAACTACAACGTAGTCAGGTATTATAGGGTAATGGTATCAACAAGACCGAAGTCTTGATGAGTCTCCCCGAACCTTATCCTTGCAACTATATAGTACTTTTGCAAATTACGTCATTAATAAAATTCTAAACCTTTAAAGATAGCAAAACACATTATAAACTTGATTCTTGCTGGTCTCGGCGTGAGTATGTTTAAAACCATGTAAGGGCGACTCATTTAAGTGCCACATAAGACCTTGCAAGAATTAGTTTATAATAAATCAAATTTCATATAGTTTTAGTCCGGTTTATTTTTGTTTTCGAAAAACCCTTTGCTTTGATGTACAATACATAACAATTTATCAAAAGCAAACAAATAAACATAAACAACTAAAACATATATCCGATTAACACATTAATCACATACCACATGCATAACCAATTGATGATAACCTAAAATCTATGTGATTTAAATTAAAGACACATAGCATAAAACTGTCAAAACAATTTAAATTTCACTTCAGGTCACGTCAGAGTGTAGCTAGAGTCTTCTCGAGCCTTAGCTCAAAACTACAAAGTTGTAGATCTACGAGTCGTGGACCACCCACAAAAATTTCAAATTTTTTCGATATCGGATGAATTTATTATGAATTTTTTACTAACAGGTGTCATAACACTACGAAAAACGTAAAATTCAACTAATACACATCAAGATCCGATTTTTATCATCAATTATGCATGTTTAACACTTAACAATTATTATACATTCATATATCATATATCACATGTCATCATCCATGGTAAACTTGCAAGATTCACCATGGATCTCATCAAATTAACATTTAATAAAGCGAGAAGATTCATATTAACAATTAATACATACCGATTATTAACAATTAATCTACGATATCCATCAAATAAAAATTGCATACATCTTAGGGTTTTGTCTAATTAATTTTATTAACCCTAATTAGGGTTTATGAACACAAGATCATCAAATAAAAATTAAGACAACATCAAAACCTAGCAATTTTTAACGTTCTTGATAACAATTATGTAATTTATAGATCTATATGACCGGCTCTTGACGCCACTGTTGGAATTAGTAGACATTAAGATCATATTAACTATTAATAAATACGAGCACGCAGCGGAAGACTAGCACGTAAGATCATTCACATAGTCATATAAATTAACATAATAATAATAAAAGAAAAGCGTACCTTTTAGCAAATCTTGAATTAATAAATCAAGAACAATATAAGATCAAAGTATGATCTCTCTTTGGATTCGTACACACGTTTGTTAGCGATTCAATTAGAATGCTAGTTCTTTTATAAACAATAAGCAAAACAACTTACTTTAAGTTGATTAATCAAATCGGTTTTCCCACTTGGTTGGGTGTAGCCGATTGACTCAACAAGAGAGAAGGGGAAGAGAAAAGAAGTTTTGCTTTTAGGGTTTCACCAAAAGATATATCAAAACAATGAGCCTTGATTTGTTTATATAGGCATAAGGAATTTGTTATAAGGAAACAAATTCCCACCTCCTCTTGTTGAGGTATAACCGGCCCCAAACACAAGCCCACAACCCAAGCCAAAACTTGGATGGGCATAGCCATTTCCTTTTTTCTCGATTTTCCTTTAAAGTCCTTATTGTTTAGCATTTAATTAATTATATTTCAATATATTTAATTAACTATTACCAACGAATTACGTATGCATCTCCATAGGCTCAAACAGAGACCGGACATATATTATTTATATGTACATTCCTTCACAGATCACTAATCTGAAGAAGATGATGATGCAGATGATTATTTATACGGAAGGATGCATTTATTCATTATAATGGAAGCAATTTAATTAGTTTGCTTACATGATTTGAGTACTTAAATATGATGTAAAGACTTCATTTTTGTGGAGTTTCAGTTTAAGTAAAATAAGTTTCCATGTTCCTTTAACCTAAAAGGCTAGTTATATGATTATACTTTCATAATATAGGTAACCTCATTTTCATTCAAATTTAATCAGTATATATGAATAGTATTAGATGAAGGCAAACATATGTTGTCATATGTTTAGTAGTTTGTTACATAGGGGTGTAAAAGGAGTATTCCATGCTCGAACTTTAACTTGAGCTTGAATTGCAATTGATTTTGTATTGTATCAAGTTTGAGTAACAGTATGATCTAAATACATATATTGAGCTGACTTCCAGTTTATAAGATTTGAATTCATGTTTATACATCTTCCTTTTGTAAAATACATATTTTTCAATAGTGATGGCTATATAATCACAACGTATCGACAAATTTATAAAATCATACAAGTTATATTATAACTGTTAGTACAAAATATGTAATGGATTGGAGAGATTTATCTGGGTGATTGTTGGGGCAGGCCCAAGGGTGAGATCTTGTACTAAATCAAGTAATGAGATGATTCCCTGCACAATAAAAGGCAAACCGTTAGTCTTACCGTGGGGACGCACCCTACGATTGGACTCCGGCGTAAGAGTAAGTAAACATATTTGTCAAAGAATGTCAGAGTATGTGTATGTGAAATGTGGTCAGAAAATCATACCTTGTAGGGGTGTCAGAGTACCCCCTTTTATATGTGAGCCAAACATTAAGTTTTCCTAATATTTCACTTATTTCTGTTAGTGGCCCAAAGTGGGACCCTCGTCGGGCAAGGATCCGCTTATAATCATGTATTGCGGGCTTAGGCTTGCCTAGTAGACTTCCGCTGCTTTGCGGGAGCGTCCTTTGGAAGCCTTCCATTCATCTTGCTGTCTCCGGACCGTAGCCAGTTGGTATGGGCTTAGTTTTGGTCCGTTATGTTTTGCGATTGTTTTGTTGGGCCTGGGCCCATGTATAACTTATGTAGTCCAGGCCAGGAAGCATGTTATACATATTATATGTCATCAAGTCCCCCCAGTCTAGTATGTCTACTACGTGCGATGTTATAGCATGCGGTAGATATTACTAGACTCAGGTTCCGGTACTATTTGTATCCTTGCGTCCTCCGTGATTACTTGTTTCTCCATGCCGTTCCGTTGCTGTTATTATGTGAGATGTGGGTGACGTGGCCTCTTCGAGGCCTTTCACCTTCTGACTGATTTTACTGGTTAGTCCAACTGCTTAACTGTCATCACTATCTTTTACTTTCAATCCTGATCGTTGACTCGGAGGTCATGGCCACGTGGAAGCATCTGAAAAAATCTTGCATTTACTATACCGAGACTATAAATACTCGGTGTGGTTTTCACTATTTCCTTTTCATCTTCTCGAATTATAATCGCCATTGTTAAAAAATTCTTCAAGCTTTTCCAATCTGTACCTTTCGTGCCTTATTTCGAAGAACTTTAGGCTTTCAGGTTAGGCCCTAATCCTTGCTTAATTTTTATCATGAGCAGCACTACAGATATAAAGTCGGTTCTTACTCAGAAAGCTTAATTTTTTTTTTTGCGAAACGTTCCATATTCCGGATGAGGTTCATCCACAGTTGCCCAGTCCTAACCAAACAATTCATGAAATGCCTACTGGCAAAATAGGTGTATATACTAGATTCTTCGAGTATGCCAATTTTCGATTACCACTTTCCACTTTTCTTGTTAACGTGCTCTGACACTATCATATCCATATATCCTAACTATCCGTTATTGGTGCGGCCAAAGTGTCTCATTTTGAGATCCTTTGCCGTGTTCGTGGCTTTGAGCCAACGGTTGGGTTGTTTCGTCGTTTTTATGTGAATTCTAAAAACAAAGGCTGGCTGTCGTTCAGTAAGCGCCAGAGAAATGAAGCCATTTTTTACACCAAACCCTTAGACTCATTGAAAA
Organism: Tanacetum coccineum; assembly: GCA_026074375.1. NCBI lineage: Eukaryota > Viridiplantae > Streptophyta > Magnoliopsida > Asterales > Asteraceae > Tanacetum > Tanacetum coccineum. The sequence continues at coordinate 6,029 of BQNB010072685.1, forward strand.
GCTGGAACGATCATTTCTTTTGGGTCGACGCTTTTGCTTGTCCTGCCTCCTTTCCGTGGAATACTAGCAGAAGTGTGTCGAAGGACCCTTTTTCCGAAGTCTTCTGAATTTAACGCGGAACATTATGCTACCCTTGTTGCATATCCAGCTCCATTCCATAAGTATCCAGAACCTTTCCTTTGCTTTGTAGGAATTAGTCGTAACTATTCCTTGGATAAAGATTCTTATCCCCAGTTGTTGCGTGAAAATGGCGAGGGTGGGTGCTTATGATTATGTCTTACTTATGTTTCGCCTTTTGATCATTTTTACTGATCGTCTTATTCTTTTCGTGTAGTAGAATGGATTTGCTCTACTTTATATTAAACTACGACCCTACAAAGGTGAGGGTTTGGTGAGAGGCAGCGTGCTGAAGTTTGGGGGGATAAAAAAAAAAAAAAAAAATAAAATTATTAAAATAACCCCAAGGTTATTGGATACTTACCGTGGGGAAACGTGTTGTTCCACTGCTTACCAATTGTTCTGCTCGTGCCGGTGGGGGGGTAGGCGAGCTGGATGCAAGTGTTGATAAGATTTTTGATGAAGGTGGTAGTGGTAATCAAGCGGAGCAGGGTGATTCTGCAAGTGGCGGGGCATGTGTTTGGTATCTGCTAGTTGTGAAGTGCAGAAGACTATTGTTAAACGACGCAGATCAATGTGCAACAAGGAATTGTCAACGAAAAAGAAAAACAATTGTTTCTGATGCTGGTGGACCTTCACATCCTCCCAAGAAGTTAAGGGAGGATCAACGGAACTCCCCGTGCGGGGGGCCTCTTAGGTGGTAAGTCCAGGTCTGTGGTTCAGCGGTTGCTTGCTAAAGCCGTGCAGAATTGCTTGAGGTCAGGGGTGAGGACTTTTCAGTCCTTATCCTTTGGCACGTCCTCTGTTTCTACCACGACGTGAGCTGTGAAGATGTAAGGTCATACTGACTCTGCAATCGGACTTAACCTACAAACCATCGGTGCTTCGCCAAGGTTCGTTATCTCTTCAGATTCTTCTCATCATTCCGGTGCTAATATTGCGGAAGCTGAAGTTGATTCTTTTGCCAGGCCTTCCGTTCCATTGATGACGGTGGCCACTACTGTTACTTCCATAGTTGATCCCGCCACAACTGTTAAAGAGAAATTTGTTAGGTCTTTTATTTTTTGTGGTGATTCTTCTAGTGGTGGGGTTGATCACACCGTAGGTGGCTTTTTTGACCTTACCGGCAGTGACTTCATTCTTGGTGGTATTCGCACTGTCATTAGCCTTGGTACGAATCTTCAGAAAGTATATATACCCCAATGGAGTGTAACCAATGGTTCTCGCCTAGATTACGGTCGTACTTGCCGTGAAATGGTAGATGAATTTGCTCCTCTTAATTTCTTTGCATCTGTTTGGGAAATGGAGCATGATCAGTTATTCACTGAATTTAATGTCGGAGCTGCTCGCCAGATGTCGCTTAGTGCTGAAGTGAGGATGCGTGCTGAATACAATATTAAAGAGAAAAGAAGATTGAATTCTGTTGTAGAGGGGAAAAATTCATTGCTGAAGGCCAAGGATGAAGAAGTTGAGAGTCTTAAGGCCCAATTGCTTATGAAGGAAGCGGAAGTCGCGGAGGCTATCCGTCTCCGTGCCGAAGCCTCTAAATTCGAGGTTGTAGAAAAATCTCTTCGAGATGAAGTGATGGTTCTGAAAAAGAGAGAACTGATCTGGGTGTGAAAGTGGCCGATCTTGCTGCTTCAGTTAAGGTTTGGGAGCAAGAAGTTGCTGACTTGGATGCTCAGGTTACCTTTGCTAAGTCTTAGAGTGACAACCTTGCGGATCGGGTACGTACCTGTGCACTTAAGTTCTCTTCTCTTTTTTTTAACAAATGCTTCTGCATAATTACAGGTACATGAACTGGAGACTTCCTCCGCTGAGCTTCAGGAGAAAGTCACGGCGTATGAAAAATTCATTGACCAGCTTGAGAAGTTTCAAGATGAGAAGATGAAGGAGGTGAATGAGAAGTTTGATAAGCTATGTATTGATTTTGTTGAGATGACCCTTCATCTTGAGGAGAAATTCTACCTGCATCTCTTGACTACCATTTTCGGGCGTCGGTGGCTATTTACCCATAGCATGGAACTTGCCATTGCCAAATGTTTAAACTCTACTGAATATATCTCCACTCTCGGAGCGGCGATTGGTAAGGCCGTTGAGAAAGGTATGCAGGAAGGGCTATCTGCCAGAATTACCTACGGTGTGGAGGGTAGGAAATTGACCGATTTTGTTGCGTATAACCCGTCTACGGAAGCTAATTATCTATCTACCTTGCAACGCCTTCAGAGTGTCAATTTTCCTTAATTGCGATGGTTCCTATCCATCATTCTCCGAATCAATGTGTCATTGGTGCTTCTGCTTTATCACTTTCATTAGATGTTTCCAGTTCTCGGGTCTGGAAGATCAAAGAAAATATTGCCAATCATGTGTCAGCTCTTCGTGATGTCTTTGTTCCCTTATCTGAACCCTTGTCTGCTATGGCTTTGGAAGGTACGGAAGGTACTTCCGGTGCTGCTCCTGGTACCACTGATACTACCACGGCTCTATCTATTGTTGTTGCTTCTACCAGTACCGTTAGGCCCATTTCCATAGATAACGACGAGGTTAATAGTGCGAACGATCATGCAACTACGGATGGGAGTGTTGCTAATGAGGATGCTAACCCTTTCCCCATTGTTGATGACGCGGAGTTGAATATTTTAGAATGACTCTTCCATTTGCTCTTGTTGTTTTGCTAAGGTAGCTTGTCGTGACCGTGTGTGGTCTTTTTGTTATGGCTTTTTGTATGTATACAATATTTCTTACAATTTTTATCCGTTAGGTACCGCGGTTATTTGTGACCTTCTTGTTGCGGTGAAATGTACTTGTACAATGTTTTATTGCTTCTGCTATCGTTTTAATACCATGGCGATATGTTTGTCTTGATAGTCTTTGTTTGAATATTATTGGGTTATTCTCCCTATACTGGGTTTGCAATACCTCTTATGTATACTTGAGTTTATTTTAAGGTTACTCACCCTTTCGTTATACGGAATAACGTTTGGTTGGGTCATGCCCTATTGTGTGCACGTCTTAATCACATAAAAAAGGATAACTTTACAGAATAAAGAATAAGGAATTTTACGGAAAATTTGTGAAGGTAGCTAGGCTTCACTTTTTATTGAAATTTCAAAAGACATTACAATGCATAAAATAACATAAATTGAAGTGCATTACCCCCACTGCGAAGTCCGCATGGGTGAATCGCTTACATTTTGTGAACATAACACTTCTTGAGGTTTCTGATATTCCAAGTCCGCGAAAGTTGCTTTCCGTCACAGTCTGCTTCCTTTACCTCGTACGGTCCTTCCCATTTGGGGCCTAGCTTCCTCGTGTCCTCCGTTCGGCTTGCATCGTTGTTGCGGTATACAAGGTCTCCTGGTTTGAAACTTGTATTTTGAACTTTTGCATTATAGTATTTTTTCCATTTTTGCTTTACTCTTAGCTTCTCGTATTGCTGCTTCCTCCCTTCTTTCTTCCAAGAGATCAAGGTTGATTTCTAAAGCTTCATTGTTTTGTACCAGGTCCACTTCTACTGTTCTGATTATAGGCATGCCTATCTCTGCTAGAATGACTGCCTCTGTTCCGTACGTTAATGAGAACGGGGTGTCTTTGTTGCTAGATTTTATCATTGTGCGGTGTGCCCATAGAACATGAGGGAGTTCTTACATCCAGTTCTTGCTTCTTGCTTCCAACCTTGCTTTTATTCCCTCACCTAAGCTGCGATTTTCTCTTTCTACGAGTCTATTAGTCTGCGGATGTTTTACAGAGGCAAAATGCTGATTGATACATAGTTTTTCGCACCAGTCCTTAAATGGATCGTCTCGGAACTGTTTTCCGTTATCTGAGATAATCTCTCCAGGAAGTTCGAACCTGTAGACAATGTTGTCCTATACGAATTTTTTGATCTGATTGCCAGTAATGGTCGTGACTGGTTTTGCTTTGATCCATTTTGTGAAGTAGTCCATGGCTACTATTAAAAATTTGACTTTCCCTGGGCCTTCCAAAAAAGGTCCAGCTATGTCGATTCCCCATTTGTAAAATGGTCATGGAGATGTAATTGGGGTTAGCTTCTACTGCGGATTCCTTGGGACGGGTTTATGGACTTGACAGTCTTGACATGCTCTTATCAATGTTCTTGCATCTTTATGCATAGTAGGCTAATAATAACCAGTCTACAAGGCTTTAGCCGTGACGGATCGTGTACCCGCATGCATGCTACAAGACCCCTTATGTATCTCTCTTAGAACATAGTTGGCTTAAAGTGGCCATACGCACCTTAGCCATGGACTAAGAAAAGATTTCTTGTAGAGGATCCCATTAATAACGGCAAACCGCCATGACTTGTGTCTTATTGCCCTTGCTTTCTTCATATCCGTTGGTAGAGTTTCCTCCGCAAGGTATTTGAAGATAGGAGTCATCCAGGTGTCTCCCTCTTCTTCTACCACCGCCAATACTCCTACTTCACTGATGGATTTTTCCTTTAATTCTTTAACGAGTACTTGCTTACTTAGGTGTGCAAAGCTTGTGGAAGCTATTTTGCTTATAGCATCAGCTTTTTTGTTTTCGCTTCTAGGGATTTGTTTAATTGTGAACGCCTTGAAGCTGCCTGTAAGTGCTTTTACTTTTTCCAGGTAACGGATCATGCCAGCCTCCTTTGCAACATATGTTTCGTTCACTTGATTGGCCACTAAGCGTGAATCCACATTTGCTTGAAGGTTTTTCACACCCATTTGTTCCGATATCCTTAGTCCAGCAATCAAAGCTTCATATTCTGCTTCGTTGTTTGTTGCATCGAACTTGAACCTTAAGGCGTAAGTGAATTCCATCCCCTCTGGGTTTGTGAGTATTAGTCCTGCTCTGGATCCATCCGTGCAGAAGGATCCGTCCGTAAACAAAATCCATGGTTCAGGAGGCTCCTCTTCCTTTTCCATCGGAGTATCCGGAGAGTCCTCTTCTGGTCTTTCGACTATGAAGTCTGCTAATATCTGTCCTTTGACTGATACTCTAGGCCTGTAATGTATTGCATATTCTCCTAATTCAAAACTCCACTTCTGTAGTCTTCATGCTACTTCCGGTCTTGATAGTATCTGCTGTATAGGCTGGTCCGTGATTACTATTATTAGATGTGCCTGAAAGTACCTTTTTAGGCGCTTACTAGCATGTACTAAGGCCAGTACCAACTTTTCTATTGATGTGTAGTTTAGTTTCGGGCCTCTTAATGCCCTGCTAACAAAGAAAATGGGCATCTGCTTAGCTTCCCTTTTCGTCATCAGGACTGCGCTGACTGTCTCTTTTGTTGCAGCCAAGTAAATAATAAGCTCTTCTTTTTCCATTGGTGCTGTTAGCATAGGGAGCTCGGCTATTAGCTGTTTCATTTTCTTAAACACCTCTTCCGCTTTTGTGGTCCAATGGAAGTCACTTTTCTTTGTGCATTTTTTCAAAGTTTTAAAGAACGGTAATGAATTCTCTGCTGATTTGGCCAAGAACCTATTCAGGCTTGCGTGTTTTCCGTTTAACTTTTGCACGTCCTTTAAACATTTTGGGGAATGGAGACTTAGCACAACGTCCACCTTATCTAGGCATACTTTTCAGCCCTTTAGAGTTGACTTTGTACCCTAGGAACATTCTTTCCTCTACCCCAAAGGTACATTTTTTAGGGTTTAGCTTCATGTTAATTTCCCTTAGAGTTTTAAATGTTTCTTCTATGTCTCTGACTATCTCATCTTCCTTGCGGCTTTTGATGACAAGGTCATCCACGTACACTTCCATATTTATGCCAATCTGTTTATGAAACGCTTTATCCACCAGACGTTGATAGGTTTCCCCAGCATTCCTTAGGCCGAAAGGCATTTTCGTATAGCAGAATATTCCTAGGCTTGTGATGAATGCGGTTTTCTCTTCATCCTCCTTTGCCATTTGTATTTGATGATAGCCTTTATATGTGTCTAAAACGCATTTGAAAGGGAATTCGCACAAGGATTCCACCTTCCAGTCTATTTCCGATAGCGGATAACCGTCTTTTGGGCATGCTTTATTTAGATATTTAAAATCAACGCACATTCTCCAACTGTCATCATGCTTTTTACCATCACTGGGTTAGATAGCCATTCGTGGTAATGTACTTCCTTCATTATTCTTGCCTCTACGAGTTTCCCGACTTCCTCTTGTATTGCCTGGTTTCTGTCGGCTGCTTGCCTTCTTTTCTTTTGTCTTACCGGAGAACATCCTTCCCGCACGTTTAAGCGATGCTCCGCAATGTGTCTTGGGATGCCGGTCATATCCGCAGGCTTCCAAGCAAAAATGTCCAAGTTGCGATGGAGTAGTCGACACAACTTGTTGTGGCCTCCTTCGGTGAGGGTAGAACCAATCATTACTGTTTGTTCCGGATATTACGAATTTATTGCTACTTTGACTCTTTCTTCTATTATTGGCTTGGTAGCTGATGAGGCACCTTCATGTTCGGAGACCATCGCGCATTCCAGCGGAACTAGCTTGCTACTCTTTAGGGTAATCACTCCTCCTTCCACTAGGATCTTTAGCATTCCGTGAGCTGTCAACGGGACTACATGCAATTTTTTGACTCCTGGTCTTCCAATAATTCCTTTGTACGGAGACGGTGATCTTACAACCATGAAATTCATCCAGGAGTGTTCTTCATCTCCAATCTTAACCAACCATTGTATTTGCCCTATTGGCCATATTATCTCACCACTGAATCCAATCAAAGGGGTAGTGGCTAGTATCAATTGTTTTTTGATTTTTGGACGGGGTCGGCTAAAGCAATGCTCATACAAAATTTTTGAGGCTGATCCGCCGTCCACATACATATGGTGTACACAATGGTCTCCTATGTAACACCCTCATTTTGACAAATATAGCAGCGTAAGCTAATCTGGGGTATTACTTCATAGCACAACAGTCATAATCATAGAAAACGACTCAAAAGAGACGTTTTGGAAAAAATTAGTTATCATTCATTTATTCATCAGAGTTTTACAAAAGGAGGTCCCAAAATCTAGAAACATAAAGTTTGAATGATAACAATTTATCCATTCTTCAAGTCCTTGCCATTCCGTGCCACCAGATGCTCAATTTCCTGAGATAAACATGCTAAAAGTGATCAACACAATGGTTGAGTGAATTCATAGGTTTATAATAAATAGTGTAAATACAAGTCATCATAAGTGATAATTGCAATGAGTACAATTATTATATAAAATAGTGTTAACAGTGTTCATTATTGTATCTAAACTCATGGCACACAAACTGATTGGTGTATATATATCCAAAATGATGTGATATATATATATAAAGATAATGGCCCCCGGTGTAGGTAATTGCCATATACCTATGAAATTCAAATATAATGTGTTTGGTTACCTATCTGGCTAACACAAACGGGATTCGTCAATCCCGATAGATCTATCCACAATATTCGCGTTCACTTGCAAGTGGTTAGTGGTCCATGATAATGAGGTTCTTTTGGCATAAAGTGACTTAGATCACAAGCAATAATATGATAGCATATATTTAGAAAACACTTGTATTCATAGTTTATAGCATGTATCCCCCTCACGGATTTATGAAAACATTCAAGAGATTTAAAAGTGAGGCTATGAACTTACCTTAACAATATAGTACAGGGAAATCTGATTGATGGCAAAGGTATATGAAATGAAAGTAACGGCTTCGTCACACGCAACCTAGGGTAATATGTCAAGTCTTAGTTTGATTGTTATGTTTCAAAACTTTATAAAGTATAATGTATATCTTTGATTGAATTATTATGGAGTATTGTATCACCGTTCGGGCCATCATAATTCAGAGGTCATTCAGTAAACGTTTGAGGAGCTAGGGCACTTTAAATCGTAAACCCAACAACTCAGTCAGAACGTAATACCAAGATGAAACCCCTTAATATGAAGCTCCCTAGTATTGTGATACGATATAGATTCGGGACAAGATTTTTAAAAAGCACATCGATGATGAATTTTATAATAGTTATAACATAATCGGTTTTAAGCGTTTTGCTCAATAACTGGAAATGATAAGCACGTCAAGCGTTAATTAAAGTTATGTCTTATAAGGTTTTGAACACATTTCTACACTTTTTCAAAATGTTACATTTTAGACCCTTAAGAATGAAAAATGGCAAAATATACCCTTGGAGTTTTCACTTTTACAAGTTTGGTCCTTCTAGTTTAAAAGATGTACAAAGTAAACCTTGTATTTTGGAAAGTGACATAATAGACCCCTATAGTTATAACTTTGATAATGACATTTTAGTCCCTTTAGTTATAGTTTCAGAAGTTACGATATATACCCATTTTGCATGAAAAATGTATCGTTTTTAGTCTAAAATCCATAATAATGATATTTTTTAATATGAAAAGTAATTTACAGGTTATAGCTTATTAATATAAGCTAAAATATGAAGGTTTAACGTAACAAAAGTTCAAAATAATAATTCGTTAAGCTAGAAATCAAACGGGTTCGAATTGGGTTTTAAATGAAAACGCGCGGGTTTTTTTTAAAGTTTAAATTCTCTCAGAATTAATAACAGTATTATTTATAATGTTAGATAAGCTTATTAGGATATATTATAACAATAGTTTATAAGTTTAGCTTATAGATTAAGCAAAAACATAAAATTAGGGTTTCATGAGCTTGGTTTGGATCAAAAAGGTAAAACACATATGTTTTTAAGTTCAAAGCTTTTAGAAATAGTTTAAGCATGATCATATGAACATTATAAGGGTATGAAAACATAATGTGATCTTATGGAACCTGGTTTTGAGCTTATAGCTTGGAAACAGGTCAAAATGGGGACTTTTAGCTTTGTACGCCTAGAATAACAACTCCGGGGCTTCTTTTCTTGGTTTCTTTGCTTGAATTCTATTCTTGGGACCTCTTATAACTTCATTGATCAGACCTTGGACTCCATTGATGATTATAAAGAAAGATTGAAGGTGTGAGTTGAATGAATGGGGTTTACCTCCTTTATATAGGGTTCGAACTCCTTAGGGCCCAAGGAAACTTGATGGTTAAGTTTAGGACACATATGGTATGACTAGGAGAGGCTAGTGGTGATATGGAGAAGCTATGAGATGATAAGGAGAGGCTACGGAAGTAGGATTGCAATGTGGAAGGGTTTTAGGGGTGTTTGTATGGTTCGGCTAGAAAGAAACAACAAGGAGAGGATGTGGCTTGTTTTGTGGCCAAGAAATGGATTTAAGGTGCTTGTAAGCTGCTTATAGTTGAAGTAGCTTAGTCATAGAGGAGCTTGGTTGCTTGGTTTAGTTTAAAATGGGTAAAAATGAAGCTAAAGGTATATCGGGTAGGATTAGGGTTTGATTAGGGTTTTTATGGTTTAATTTTGAGCTAGGGTTAGGGTTTAGGATAGATTAAGGTTTATAATTAGTGTTAGGATTATGGTTTAGTGTTTAGGATTAGGGTTTAAGGCTTAGTTTTAAGTTTTAGGGCTTAGTTTTAGGATTAAAGTGAAATTAGGGTTTAGGGTTTTGTTTTAGGGTTTAGGGTTTTTAAAATGTGTATGAGAGCTTAAGATTAGAGTAATTAGGGTATACATGTTGTACATTGAGTGTAGTAGCTTATACAAAAGTGGTGGTACAAAAACTAGAATGAAAACGGAGGTAAAACGGCTATTTTGAAGGTCATGCTTAATGAACTTGTACATTATGCTTAAAATGAGTTGTACATTGGTTTTAGAGGGAAAAGTTATTCAAATGTTATGTATTGGTACTTGTACATATGCTTTGGATACTTGTTCATTCATTTTATCTGTATATATTACATATAATTAGGGTTTTGATTTAAACGTTAACGTTTAATGCTTGTTTTGAAAAGTACGTTAAATGGATAATGTACTTGGTAAAATGATATTAGGTTATAGACTTGACATATTAGGATGTTTACATGATATAAATAAAGATATAAAAGGCATAGGTAGGTTGTGTGAACTTGTTTAGTTTGCTATGTAAACAATGTTACATAATAGAATGTAATAAAGCGAAAACTTTCCCCATACAAATGTAATCATAATAAAATAGGTTGATTTTGCATTGATGAAAATTTTGGGTTGTTATAAATGGATACCTAAATTTAACCACCTTAAAAATCCAATACTGTAATTTAAATGGTCGGTCTTTGGTACTTCCACATTTCAGCCAATCACATAACTATTTGCCCCCCTTCATATGTGCATTGATTAATCGAAAGAGTTTAGCACATATATGGGTTAGCGTACACTTGAGATCTTAAAAATCACATTAGTAGCCATATATTTTAATCACATTTTCTCCTCTTATCAAAAATATTAAATCTCTTGATATTTTGGATATTAATTGATTCAAATATAACTGCTTTCGAGAAAAAAATGTCCAATTATTAACAAGCCGTATAAGAAACATTTTTAAAGCTCCCCTCAAATTATGAGGGTATTATATGGTATTTGAGTATGTTAATTTGAAATTTTTTGAATTTACTAAGAAATTCTTGAAAATTCATACTCAAACACTATATATGCCTAATTTTTAAGTCTACACTACACATATATATATTCACAAGATTATTATGCACGAGGTTTGACCTGAATGATGAGAACTTCATATGATAGAATCATATGGTTCTTTGTAGCAGCCGTAGGTCTTCCCCGTAGTCTCTCTTAAGAAGTTGTCTTAGCTTCCTTCTAAATCAACAATCCTTTCCTGAGTAGATTCAAAACTTTCTTGCAAGCCGCCTCAAGCAGTCTTGATGTAAAAAGCCCAAATATACAAAGTACACAATTAATTCGAAACCGTAACACAAAAGTCAATTAAGTCCCGGATATTTGAATTTCTCCTTTCACTATAGTGATGATATAAATTGAAACACCAAAGTCAACTAAGTCCGATGTCCACAATAATTCCTTCTGATTAGTCGAAATAATACCACTAAGTCAACTAAGTCCCAAATGTACTCATTTCTTTCTGCAGAATACTAACTAACTTAAGGAATCATCATACTTATCAAATCTATGTGTACCTCCTTTGTCAACTAATTCTACTCTCCTTTTAAAAAAAATAAGCTTAGTGATTAACCAATTGAGGAAGCATTTATTGAATCAGTAACCAATCTTCTCACGCTAGAATAAATCTTCTGACAACACTTCCCCTAGTATCTCTAAATGAATCATACCTTGAAATCACAAGTATATCTTTCCCCAAGTATAAAATAATGCCCCGAAAATAACAAGTTAAACATTGATTTTCTCTGCGCTATGACATAATGTCTTCCCGAACGACCTAAAATGAAATAGGTATGAATTCTAACATGTGTACTCATTATCTTTCAGTATAATCTATCCCCCCCCCTTAGCTGGTTTTTCGATACCTCAGATTCAGCAAAACAAGATATGTACGCCATATACTCGAGATCGTGTTTGAAGAATTGAAAAGCTTAAATTATCCATGAGAATCAACCTAGTCTTAAATGCAATAAGTCCTAAAGTTTGAAAAATAAATGACATCTAAAGTCGTTTATTGTTAATATAAATTAACCTTCCCTTGAAATGTGATCCATCATTATCAAAAACTTTATCCGTTTATTTCGTGACTTATTTTGAAAGACCGTTTTAAAATGATATTTGATGACACATTCTACCCCCTATCAGAGATCAGCAAGCGCGCAGCCGTTTTCTCTTAAAGAAGCTGTGTTATTGATTGAGTGGTCGAATTGTCTTTGGAAATCTTTTGTGAGTGCCTAAAATACTGAATTCATTATGAATACGAACTTTTATATCAATAAATATAATATTCTCTTATTATGACAAATAAATGCACTGACACGTACATTAATTTGTATATAGGAAGCACGGGTTGTGTTGCAAAGTAAACACAAGCCTTTTCCTGGTCATAAAGTATACCATGCCCGAGAATAAATTCTCGTTGAGAGGTCAAGTTTCCTTTTTGACGGAATACTTGCCTTTAAGATGATGATCGGGTTGCTATTTGAAATAATAGCAAGCCATTTGACATGTTATGAAAAACATTTGAACTTCTGCTCGAACTTCATTTACAGCCTCGTATCATTATTGAATGACATTTCTAATACCGTAAATGTTATCGATTTTCAGAAGACATGCCATTATTACCTCTTTTTATATTTTTTCTCATTTTTTAATTTTTTCTTTGGTTTTATATATTTTATATTTTTGTATTTTGATTTTATAAAAGTTTTCTGAATAATGAAAAATCTTTTTGGTTTTTCTGGTTTTGAATATATACATATGATACACAGGATATCAGAATAGGTACCACCACTATTCTTCAGCTTCATATGCGAACTGTTTTAGTGTCTCAGAAATAAAACTTCGCATTCCCTGCTTGTTGATCAGAAATTCAATTCTTTCTCTGCATAGGGCTTTAGTGAAGATATCCACTAGCTGATACTCCGTGTTGACAAAGTAAAGCTCTACTACTCCATTCTCCACTTGCTCTTTGATGAAGTGGAATCTGATGTTAATATGATTCGATCTAGAATGTTGAACATTGTTGCAACATAAGGTAATAGCGCTTTTGTTATCACAGTACATTGGAATTTTATTGAATCCAAGACCATAGTCGGTAAGCTGTGATCTCATCCAAAGGATTTGAGCACAACAGCCGGACAAGGCTATAATTTAGCTTCTAGTACTAGGAAATCGCAATAGCGCTACTAATTTTCCCTTTTCTGCCTTTTTGATGACCAGCTAACAAGTCTGTCTCCTAATAATTTCATACTTCCAGATGGTACTTCGTCCTAGTATCTTGGCAACCCACATGATCAGCGTCGATATTTGAATAGGTACAACCACTATTCTTCAGCTTCATCTGCCAATTGTTTCAGGGTCTCCGGCGTAAAACTTCGCATTCCCAGCTTGTTGATAAGAAATTCAATTCTTTCTCTGCCAAGGGATTTAGTGAAGATGTCCGCTAGCTGATACTCCGTATTAACAAAGTAAAGCTTTACTACTCCGTTCTCAACTTGCTCTTTTATGAAGTGGAATATGATGTCAATATGTTTTGATTGAGAATGTTAAACATTGTTGCAGCATAAGGCACTAGCGCTTTTGTTATCACAATACATTGGAATTTTATTGAATCCAAGGCCATAGTCGGTAAGCTATGATCTCATCCAAAGAACTTGAGCACAACATCCAGACAAGGCTATATATTCAGCTTTCGTACTGGATATCGCAGCACTTTTTTGCCCTTTTGATGACTAGCTAACAAGTCTGTCTCCCAATAATTACATACTTCCAGATGTACTGCGTCTAGTATCTTGGCAACCCGCATGATCAGCGTTAGGAGAGTATATTTTCCCTGTCTTCTAATGAACAATATGGGATACACGGTTCCTTTAGAGAATTCTTGAGAGAGTAGAAACTTCGACAATAGATCGTACCATGCGTGAGGAGCTTGTTTCAACCCATAAAGAGCCTTCTTAAGCTTATACACATGATTCAGATTGTCTTGATCTACAAAACCATCCGGTTGGCTGACATAAACTTCTTCACGCAGAATGCCGTTTAAGAATACTGTCTTAACATCCATTTGGTAGACGATCATATTCATGTGAGCAACATATGCGAGGAAAATTCGAATAGCATCAAGTCTAGCCACTAGAGCAAAGGATTCCTCAAAATTAATCCCCTCTTCTTGACGGTAACCACGAGCAACCAAGCGAGCCTTGTTTGTCAGAATTCCTCCTAATTCATCAGTTTCACTTTGTAGATCCATTTTAAAGTAATAGCCATCACCTTATCTGGATGAGGAACGAGTTCCCAGACTTCAAGACGTTCAAATTCATTAAGCTCCTCTTGCATTGCTTCAATCCAACATGTTTGAGTTAATGTGTCTTTATAGTTCTTTGATTTAACTGATGTGAGAAAGGCATCATAGTAACAAAATAAGACTTGTTCATGGAGTTGGAGTCTTATGGAAACAGGTTTTTCGAGTTCACCGATGATGTTGTCTAAAGGATGATCCTTGGTCCATTTGGTAGCGTGTTCTGAGTTAGGAGCAGCAGTGTGCACAATGGTGGGAATAGCGTCCAAAGAAGAAGATGCTTTAGAGTCATTTTCTAGAATTGGAATGCCAAAGGATGTATCGTTATTCATGCGTGATTCTCTTCTTCAACATTGTTAGAAATGATAGGAGATTGAGTTTTAGGTGTTGTTTGTGAGTTACTAGGCGATGGTGCATCTTGGTCAACAATTATTGAGGAAGGTGAACCGGTTGATGCAGCAGGTACTGGAGCTACTACTTCAGCAATTAAATCAATGACTTCAAGGGCTGGGCGATCAACACTTGATGAAGGGTTGAGTAATTAATCAAACAGTGGTTGAAACAAAATATCCCAATCAGTTCTTAAAGGTGGTACAAACGGCGTTGAAGGAGGAGGGTTTGGTACAAGTCCTGAACTAATTGTTACAGGAGTCATTTCATGAAGTGTGGGTTCTAAACTGTTGTGTTCAAAATCCATCGCTGTCAGCTCATCAAAATCTACAAGAATTGTTTCTATGATTCGTTTGGTACGTTAGTTGTAAATTCGAAATGCTTTCTTTGTGGGTGCATAGCCAATGAAAATACCAATATCAACTTTTGGTTGTAACTTTCGCAAGTTCTCGCTATCATTAGTCGGATAACAAAGTGCACCAAATACGTGGAAAAATGATAAGTCAGGAAGTTTGTCATGTCAAAGCTCAAATGGTGTTTTGCCATGATGAAAACTGATATGTGAGAAATCACATATCCTTTCTATATCAAAAATGTCCCTAAAAAGATAAAATTGTGCATAAAATGCTTGTATATTGCTTGTTTTGTCTTCGTGATTGTGTAGGTACGGATATTGCAAAAATCTTAAGAAAACGGTCAAAGCCGGACAAACACGGACACGAGAACGGATAAAGTGCACAAGAGCCGGGGATTTGATAGCAAGAAGGGTCAAAAAGTCAACCCTTGGTCAACCATGGTCAACAAGTCAACTCTGGTCAAACTTATAAAGACAAAATTCCAAAATAACCAAAACAACCCCTTGAAGTTAAACCAAATTGCAAAAATAACCCTTAAACCCTAACACTGTTATCTTTTTATTAATAAAAGATAACGGTCGTTATCTACATATAAACCAAAACCTGTTAACCTAAGCCCATAGCCCAATCCTTTTTACTCGGGCCTAAATTAAAATCAGTTATAAAAAGAATAAAAAGGCGCGGAAATAGTTTTACTATTCATCGTCGTTCTCAACGATTAACCCCACTCAAATCAAAGGGTAAATTGAAATTGAGGACGTGGCTCTATGATTCAAGTACCATGGTACAAGCTGGCAGAGTTAGACGTCATGAGAGGATCCCATTGGTTGATCCCCACAAGGAATGACACGCGGATATATGAAGAAGCACACCAAGAAGTGGGATTTTACAATAAAGTACTTGTAAAAGAAGCACAACGAGCCTGACACACGGAATGCCATGTTGGCAATCCGTGTGCTCATCATTTAATCCAACGGTGATGATTAAAGATCCACTGATTGGCATTGAATGAAGGATTAATATCAAGAATAAGAGGAGCGTATCCAGACTCCTAGAAGCTTCACCAAGACCCTATAAATAAAGAGCCCCTCCTCCCACACATCATCTTCTTTTTCTAGCTTTTAAGTAGTAGCTTAATTTAGTTTTTAGCTTATGTAATTTTCATTTAAATGTAATTTTAATTCTGTTTTAAGTCTTTGTAATCTCTATTTTAAGTATTGTAATGAGCTTTTGCATCAATGAAATCTTAGTTTAATTACAAGTTTTATTACTCCAAAAAGCTCTCATATACTGTTTTCATAAGCTCATACTAATCATAAGCTACTATAAGCTCATTAAGCTTAATTACCCTTGGAATTGGATGGCTGCTTGGTAATTAAGCTTTGGTTTAGTCCTGAAGGTCAGGAGTAGGTTTAGACTAGGTTTTGCATTAATAAGCTCTTAACAGCTTATAGCTTATAAGCTATAAGCAAGTGGATTAAGCTCTTTATTGAGTTTATGATCTCTGTTTAGCTGAGATCTGAGGTACCTTTTCTTAACCTTATTAAGTTTTTATAAGTATTAGTTAAAATTTATAAAAATCCAAAAATATGTGCTTACTTCAGTTCAGCTTATTGTAGTGCTTAATATTGCTTATTTTCTGTTAGTAATTGCTTATTAGTTCTTATATAGCCTAGTTATAGATCTGTTTCTTACTTAATTCAGTTTAGAATAGCTTATTATAGTTTAAAATTTGAAAATCTAAAAATAAAGGGGTGTTTGGCATAGCAGTACTAACTGATAGTTAGTACTGCTTGTGTCACTTTTGGTTCTTTAATCTGAATTTAAACTTCATTGTTAGGATTATAAGTTAGAATTTAAGATTGTTTGTTAGTTAAAATTAAGTTTTCTATAAATCTTTAGTTACACTTTGAATCTGTTAAGCTCAAATACCTTCTCATTTACAAATTTAGCTTAAGACTTTCCTAGGTAGTTTATTTGCTCTTGTTGCTCTTAGATTAGTGATTAAAAAGTGTTAGAATGGGTTTCTTTGGCCTGCACTTTGTCTAGTTGATTTGTGTCAAAATTGTGCAAAATGCATCAGCAGTGTTAAGCTACAAGTAGCCTTTTTCAAGTTTGAATTTCATAGGGTATTAATAAGAATTAGATTTTGATTTTTTGTGCACAAGTAGATTTTAGACCACTTTCAATCTGTTTTAGTTTATTTAGACCTTAAAAGTCAATTAGCTTATCTGTTTTTAGCTTTCAATTTAGCACTTTGTTTCTTTAGAAAATTTAAAAACCAAAAAAAAATATTAGTAGTCTGTCTGTTTAAGCTCTTTTCATTAGGTCTTATTATAGCTTATTTGATTTTCAAACTATGTTTCAATTGTTGATTTAAGTAGTATTTTAGATTATCTTTCTAGTGGTATAAAGCTTTTAAGCATAAGGTTCTGTTAGAGTGCTTAAATTTAAGCTCAAAGTAGTCCTTAAGGTCTGTTTGGTTTGTAGAATTTTTATAAGTGCTTTTTAGAAATCTCAGCTTATGGCTTGCTTAGTTATGTTTATTTCTAGATTAGAATAGTTATTAAGTCTAGAATTAAGTTAGCTTTAGCTTATCTTAGTTTGCTATTAGCTTATTAGGTCTTTTAGTAAAAGCAGCTTTAAGTTTAAAGCTAGCAGTACTAACTCTCAAGTTAGTACTGCTAAGCTTATTTAAGCTTATTCTTAAATAAATTGCTCATTTCTCTTCATAACTTGCTTATTAGGTCAGAATTTAGTGTAATAGTAGCTTAATGTTCTTAAGTCTTAGCTTATTTCAGTTTTTTTTTTAGTTCTTAAAATTTGAAAAAGCCAAAAAGAATTAGTTTAAGTGTTTTCTGTCAACTTTTTAGCTATTTTCCAGCTATTTCTTAAGTTTCAAAAATAATTGCTTTTATTAAAAGTGTTAGTTTTCAGTTTTTCTACAACTTTGTTTTTAAACTTTTTCAAAATAAATAAAAAATAAAAAATAGTTACACTTTGAATCTGTTAAGCTCAAATACCTTCTCATTTACAAATTTAGCTTAAGACTTTCCTAGGTAGTTTATTTGCTCTTGTTGCTCTTAGATTAGTGATTAAAAAGTGTTAGAATGGGTTTCTTTGGCCTGCACTTTGTCTAGTTGATTTGTGTCAAAATTGTGCAAAATGCATCAGCAGTGTAAAGCTACAAGTAGCCTTTTTCAAGTTTGAATTTCATAGGGTATTAATAAGAATTAGATTTTGATTTTTTGTGCACAAGTAGATTTTAGACCACTTTCAATCTGTTTTAGTTTATTTAGACCTTAAAAGTCAATTAGCTTATATGTTTTTAGCTTTCAATTTAGCACTTTGTTTCTTTAGAAAATTTAAAAACCAAAAAAAATATTAGTAGTCTGTCTGTTTAAGCTCTTTTCATTAGGTCTTACTATAGCTTATTTGATTTTCAAACTATGTTTCAATTGTTGATTTAAGTAGTATTTTAGATTATCTTTCTTGTGGTATAAAGCTTTAAAGCATAAGGTTCTGTTAGAGTGCTTAAATTTAAGCTCAAAGTAGTCCTTAAGGTCTGTTTGGTTTATAGAATTTTTATAAGTGCTTTTTAGAAATCTCAGCTTATGGCTTGCTTAGTTATGTTTATTTCTAGATTAGAATAGTTATTAAGTCTAGAATTAAGCTTATCTTAGTTTGCTATTAGCTTATTAGGTCTTTTAGTAAAAGCAGCTTTAAGTTTAAATTAAAGCTAGCAGTACTACTCTCAAGTTAGTACTGCTAAGCTTATTTAAGCTTATTCTTAAATAAATTGCTCATTTCTATTCATAACTTGCTTATTAGGTCAGAATTTAGTGTAATAGTAGCTTAATGTTCTTAAGTCTTAGCTTATTTCAGTTTTTTTTGTTCTTAAAATTTGAAAAAGCCAAAAAGAATTAGTTTAAGTGTTTTCTGTCAACTTTTTAGCTTTTTCCAGCTTATTTAGTGGTTTTCAATAATAGTAGCTTTTATTAAAATTGCTTATTTTCATCTTTTCTACAACTTTGTTTTAAAACTTTTTCAAAATGAAAAAAGTAATAAAAACAAAAGGCCACAGGATCGAACCTGTGACCTCTTGCCTAGCACACACACGTCCCACACTCAACACACACTAACTATCTTGCTTCATTAGCTCATCCGTCATACCTTCCATCCACTTTACTTTTATCACCTTTTTCATTTCCTTTTTCTTATATAAGCCGTAGCTTATCTTAGGCTTTTTAGGGCTTTTCGTTTAAACTCATTTTTAGGTTTTATTTTTATAAAATCCAGCATACCTTTTTACACTTTTAGTAATTTTTCTAGATTTTTAAAGTTAAGTTTGCTATCTTTAATCATTTTTCTTTGTTTAAAACTTTAGAAAATCATAAAAAATACAAAAATAATCAAAAAATATAATTTTTTTTAGAAAATTTTATTTTATCATATAGTTTCTAGGAAAATTAGTTTTGCTTCCGTAGGGTTAAAATTGCAAAATTTCAATTTTTAAAGAACGGGAATCGTTTCCGTTCACGTTTTTCGTGTTTTTATGCCCAATTCAACTCCGTTTTTGTTCTAGTTTTCTTTAAACTTACTTTTTAGTCAATTAGAGTCTATTAAAAGAGAAAAATTCATTCTAGGTTTAATTTTGGAGATTTAGGGTTTTTAATCACCATTTAAGGTTCTCGTTTTGCGTTTTTAGTTAAAGTTTAATTTCCAGTTATTAAAGTTAGGTTTAATTGTCCTTTAATTTGCTCATTTTTAGGATTTTAGAAAACAAATCATCTTTGAACCATTTCAAATCATTGTCCAAACAACAAACATGGTCTCAATTTTATAAATCTTCGAGGAATACGACCCGGGAGTCACTTACCGGTAAATATACGTATTATTATATATAATTGTAAGAATTGTCCTTTCTTCCTTTGTCATCAAGGGTAGTTTGGTAATTTCATATCTATTATATTATTTTACGTGTATAAAACTTTACGCAATCACTAGTGCAACTGCGAAATCCTATCAAGGATATTCTTTTGAATTCTACCTAATCACAAGCAGTATTTATAATGATTAATGGGGAACCATGGTTATTACAACCATATTCGATGAAGTGACATAGACACTTTCGTCCATATATGTGTTTATCACTAACCTATACATGTAGGTTTTCCTAATGGTAGCAGCATCTAGTCCATGACAAGTCAATATTCACTACCACATGCTCATGATCAATCGACAAAGATAAATACATGATGAAAGCTCAAGTACATGTGTTAAAGTCTTTTGCGAGCTCCGGTGTACAAGAACTTCCTCAAAGAACATCAATGATAATATGGCAAGCAGATTAAGTAAAGAATCAATGTTGAGGGAGATTGTTAGCAAGCTTTCAAGATAATAAGCATGTGGGTAGAGACACAAGATCGCAAGACGACATAAGATTTCAGGATAAAGATTTAAAGATCTCAAAGTCAAGGCTAAAGACCAAGATATCAAGATTAAGATAAAGATATCAAGTTAAAGATCAAGATCCAAGATCACAAGCATGCAAAAGGAACTTCAAAAGAATTCCTAAAAACACAAGGCTCCAAGATTCAAGACGTCACAAGAAGTGAAGCCATAAGTGCAATGACCACCCCTTAGGGGGATATTGTTAGCCTCGTTTTAGTAAAGTGATGGTCATTAAATATTCTCGACCCTTGTATAGGAAAACGTAGTTTACGAGAATTAATCTAAGCCAATTGGGCCTAAGTGTCAGGCTAAAGCCCATGTATTCGGCCCATATTATCCCAAACGATCCAACAAGGGTCCAAGTCTCTTTGTAGTATAAATACTACTCTCCTAGCATGTTAGGAAGGTGTTGGCTCTCATTTTCTCAAAGTGAAGCCTCCCTTTTTCTTTCTTTTACTTTTTCTCTCTAAAACCCTTGTTTTCTCTCTAGAATTTCTTTTATTTTCGTGTGTGATGATGTGTTTGATATCGTAAAGCCTTGATCATGTGTAACTTGTTTGTTGTTAACGTGTAGATTCTAGCTTGGATTTTGTGCGTGCATTGTGATCATCAAGGTGAGTTTTCGTAGCTCCTTTTTAATTGTTTTCTTGGGGTAAAATTGGTACTCAAACCTTGTTTTGAAAAGTTGTTGTTAAAATAAATGACGTGGTATGAACAAGAAATGCTAAAATGAAAGTTAGATACCCGGGTGAATAATCAAGCAAATGGAAAAAAAACCAATAATCATAATAGTAGTAATAAGAGGTATCTAGGGTATTCATAAATATTAGATAGAAGGGAAACTTACTAACTACGCAACTATTCATAACACAATCGCACATAACACAACATCTTACACTACCACCTAACAGTAAACACCGATCAGTGTATATATATATATGTATATATATATGTATATACATATATAGATAATATAATATATATATATCTATATATTATATAAATATATATATATATATATTATAGATGTATTTACTATATAGATGTATATACTATATATTTATAGATGGTATATTCATATATATATATATATATTATATACTATATATTATATTTATATATTATTATATATATTATATTATATTATATCTATATATATATTATTATATATATATATATGTTATATAATCATAAATATAATATATGTATATATATATATATGTATATATATATATGTATATATGTATTCTATATATTTATATATATAATATTGATATTATATATTATATATATTTGTATGTATATTATATTATATATATTATATATATGTATATGTATATATATATATATATATATATATATTGTTTGTTCGGATCTGCTTCTTTTGACTATTGGTACGATTCGTTGGTTCTTTCCTTGCATTGATTATTTTTAGAAATATCTAATCTTTCTTTCAAGCATTATTTGTTCATAACATGTTAAAACTGATGCTTCTTTATGTTTGTTCTTATAATCGTTATTACGGATGAGTCCTTACGTTCTTCATTTGGTTCGTAATGTCTTTGCATGAATTTCTCTTCTACATATTCGTTTGATTGTTATTCTGACTATATGGTTCCTTATAGTCTCTTTCGCCTTCAAACAATAGATTTGTGTTAGATGCCTTACGGTACTTTGCAATCCCTTTTGATATCACGATGTCCTTTATCTGAGTTACACATTTTATATTGATGACAAACTATGAAAGTCCTTTTGAAATATATCTTGAAGAGGCTTGGGGAAAACTATTTTTAAATCATTTTATGAATACGTTGTGATACGCTTTTATATGACTGTCTCTTTATTTTTATGAAAACTACGTTTACAATGATTTTTATGAATACGATGTGATACCGGTTGACTGTCAAAACTATGTTTAAAATGATCTTTATGAATAAGATATGATACCAGTTTTATATGATTTTCTCTTTATTTTTATTTATTCTGAAAAGTATGTTTAAAATGACTTATACAAGTAAGATGTTATACCGCAATTATATGAATATCTCTTGACTTTTATGAAACAATGTTTAAAATGAGTTTTATGAAAATTATATTTAAAGTGATATTTTTTTAAAATGATATTTTTTTTATTTCATATGGTTTCTTTTATATTTAAAATGATTTTTATAAAAACAATGTCTAGTTGGTTCTTTCGGGTAAAATCGATTTTTGGTACAAGGGTTCTATCTTTCTCATTTATCGATCTTGATACGTATTGTTATTCGTTATGTGTTCCTTTCTTCGTTGGTACGCTTTGTTGATTCTTTCGTTTGCATTTCCTATCGGTATAAATATTCTATCCTTTCTTTTAAGGATTCTTATGACATTTGGTCCGTAGCTATTTGCACCCTTAAAATCCCTATATATGTTGCCTACCTTTTAATTCGATATTTGTTTTCTACCCTATTTGATAACTCAGTACCCTTTGATTTTTTTTATATACGTTTTATTTGATAATCGAAAATGCGATAAATCCAAAAATCCAAAGTCCATTATGAGCAAATGAACGGAGAAACGGAAATTAAAGATATCCCAATCGTATGAAATTTTCCTAAAGTATCTCCTCCCCTCACCGACAAGTTGTATTTCTCATAGACTTAGTCCCTGGAGCAATGCCAATTGCAAAGTCTCCGTACCGATTAGCACCTTCAAAAATGGAAGAATTGTTCGAACAACTCCAAGAGCTGCAAGATAAGGGTTTTATTCGACCAAGTCACTCTTTGTGGGAAGCACCTGTATTGTTCGTCAATAAGAAGGATGGTTCGTTTAGGATGTGCATAGGGTGTCAAAAATTGATCGAACTAACCATTAGGAACCGTTACCCTATCCCTAGGATCGACGATTTATTCGACCAACTTCAAGGCTCACATTATTTCTCTAAGATAGATCTCTATTTCGGTTACCATCAGCTAAGGGTGCATGAAGAAGACATTCAAAAAACCCGCATTTAGGACGCGGTATGGACACTTTGAGATTACGGTTATGCCTTTTGGGTTAACCAATGCACCATCGGTTTTCATGGACTTAATAAATCAGGTATGCAAGCCGTATCTAGACAAGTCCATCATCATGTTTATCGATGATATCTTGATCTACTCGAAGCCTAAGGAGGATCACGAGGTCCATCTGAAGTTAGTTCTG
The DNA here is from genome assembly GCA_026074375.1 of Tanacetum coccineum. NCBI lineage: Eukaryota > Viridiplantae > Streptophyta > Magnoliopsida > Asterales > Asteraceae > Tanacetum > Tanacetum coccineum. The sequence goes on from BQNB010072685.1 coordinate 29,337, forward strand.
GAGTTGCTCAAGTAGGAGAAGTTGTATGCTAAGTTTTCTAAGTGTGAATTATGGCTACAAGAAGTGCATTTCCTTTGGCATGTAGTAGACGACAACGGCATTCATGTGGATCCCAGTAAGACTAAAGAAATGAAGAATTTGAAAGTTCCTAAATCACCGTTAGAGATATGGTCGTTCTTAGGGTTGGCAGGTTACTACCAATGGTTCATGGCAAACTTTTCTAAGATTGCCAAACCTTTAACCTCATTAACACAAAAGAACAAGAAGTTCGAGTGAGGCGCAGAACATGAAGAAGCCTTTTAAATTTTGAAAGAAAATTTTATAACGCTTCGATATTGACGTTGCTCGATGGACCGGATGACTTTGTGGTTTATTATGACGCGTCAAATCAAGGATTCAGATGTGTGCTTATGCAAAGGGGTAAGGTGATTGCATACGCATCTCGGCAATTGAAGATTCATGAGAAGAACTACACCACTCATGATTTAGAACTAGGTGCGGTGGTTTTTGCTCTCGAGAGTTAGAGGCATTGCTTTTACGGGACGAAAAGTGTTATTTACACAGATCATAAGAGTCTTTAGCATATATTAGACCAAAATAAGTTAAATATGCGCTAGACGTGATCGATTGAGCTGTTTAGTGACTATGACTGTGAGATTCGTTATCACCTGGGAAAGGCTAATGTAGTAGCATATGCGTTAAGTAAGAAAGAAAGGGTGAAACCAAGATGAGTGCGAGCCATATGCATGACAATTTAGTCTGGTATTAATGATAAGATATTGGCAGCTCATAGTGAGGTGTCCAAAGTAGAGAACCCGCCAGCAGAAATGCTGCGTGGCTTGGACCAGCAAAAGGAAAAGAAAGAGGATGGTGGATTATACTTTTTGGATAGGATTTGGGTTCCATTGATGGGTAATGTAATGACTTTGGTTATGGACGAGGCTCATTCAACAAAGTACTCTATTCATCCAAGAGCGAATAAGATGTACTATAGACTTAGAGATATGTATTGGTGGTCGGGTATGAAGAAGAATATATCTACCTATATTAGCAAGTGTCTGACTTGTTCAAAGGTGAAGGCTGAACATCAGAGACCTTCGGGTTTGTTGCAACAGTCAAAGATACCCGAGTGGATATGGGAAAGAATAACTATGGATTTTATTACGAAGTTGCCAGGATCTAGTAGTGGGTATGACACGATTTGGGTGATAGTCGATAAACTAACTAAGTTAACTTATTTTTGGCTATACGTGAGGACTATAAGATGGATAAGTTAGGTGAAAAGGAAGATGGGTTCTGGTAGGTGGAAGGGAAAGATTGAGGAGATGCATTGGAAGACACGGTGTATAACGATGAGAATGCAGCAGAGGGAATAGTGGTATATACCTGTGGCGAAGGCTTTACATTGATGAGATAGTAGCAAGGCATGAAGTGCCTATGTCAATCAACTCTGAACGTGATGGATGATTTACTTCACAATTGTGGCAAACATTGCAGAAAGCGTTGGGAACGCGGTTAGATATGAGTACGGCCTATCATCCTCAGACCGATAGGCAGAGTGAGCGTACTATTCAGACTTTGGATGATATGCTTAGAGCATGTGTGATTGATTTTGGAGGTAGTTGGGATACTCATCTTCCTTTGGCTGAGTTTTCCTATAACAATAGTTATCACTCTAATAATCGATGTGCACCATTTAAGGCATTATATGGAAAGAAATGTAGATCCCTTGTTCTTTGGGCTGAAATCAGAGAGAGTCGATTAATTGGTCTAGAAATGGTATAGGAAACTACTGATAAGGTGGTACAGATTAAGGAAAGGCTTAAAGCGGCTAGAGATCGTCAAAATAGCTATGCGGACAATAGACGTAAGCCATTGGAATTCAGTGTTGGCGATTAAGTGTTATTGAAAGTGTCAACTTGGAAAGGTGTAGTACATTTTGGTAAGAAGGGCAAGTTAGCACCAAGGTATGTAGGATCATTTGAGATCATTGAGAGGATCGGTCATGTAGCTTATCGTCTAAGATTACCTCAGGAATTGAGTGGCGTACATGACACGTTGCACTTGTCAAACTTGAAGAAGTGTTTGGCGGATGCAAACTTGCATGTGCCATTAGAGGAAATTAAAATAGACAAGACTCTTCATTTTGTTGAAGAACATGTCTAAATTATGGATCAAGAAGTTAAGAGGTTGAAACGCAGTAGAATCCTGATTGTCAAAGTTCATTAGAACTCAAAGCGAGGACCCGAATTTACATGAGAAAAGGAAGATCATATGAAAGCTAAGTATCCACATCTGTTTAGTAAGAAAGGTTCTAGTGATAGTACTAGCTAAATTTTGGAACGAAATCTCCCTAACAGGGGGATACTGTAACAACCGTGACCAAATATGGTTAGTTTAACCGTTAGTATTTAACTAATTGTTTGTTATGTGATTTGAATTATGTGCGTAAGCGAATTATGAGATATAATATATGTGTGAGATGCTAGAAGTGAGTGATTTAATCATTTTATTTCATTTATAATGGTGATTATGGAATAGATGTTCTTTGGTAGTTACGTTATATTTTTAACGTTGGCATAATTAATGTTCTGAGCGTTGTAAATTTTGGTTCGAGTTTAGTTAATAAAGTAGGTTCGTTCGTAGATTTAATAAGTTGGTAGTAATATTATTATGGAAAAATAATTAGAAAAATAAATAAGTTATATTTAGTGTTTAATAAGTATTTTATTTTCTTAAAAGTTATAAGTAATTAAATAAAAAGGTGTAAGTACACTTTAAATAAAATTCATGTTTTAAGTAAATACATAACATAAAATTTTAAAAATTAATTAAAAAATATATGTATGTGTGGATCGGCCGACAAGGGGAAAAAAGGAAAAAAAGAAACAAATTGATTTGATTTTTATCATAAAACAAGTATATATATCCCTAAAAATTAAAACCCTAAAATACTTTTTCTCCTCCCTTCTCTTTGGATCGGTCGACATCAAGAAACAAGAGGGATACCATCAAAAAA
>BQNB010072686.1:7242-32354 GCA_026074375.1 Tanacetum coccineum
CTTCGAGTCCATGCCACTCCGTACCGCAACTTGCTCAATTACCTGAGATAAACATGCTAAAAAGGGTCAACACAAAGGTTGAGTGAAATTCATAGGTTTGAAATGTAATAGTTAAATACAAGTTATCATAATTGGAAATGTTGGTATTGCAGGAATAATCATTATGAAGAACATTATTGTCATAGTGAATAGTATTATCACCCTAAACTCATGAATCACATAAAGAGATAAAAAGATATTAAAGAGATATTGGGAGATACTACCCAAAGAGATATTGGGAGATATTACCCAAAGAGATATTGGGAGATATTACCCAAAGAGATATTGGGAGACATTACCAACGGAGAATACTAAGAGATTATTTAGGAGGATACTAACTAATAGATATTTCCTTGTATTAAGTAATAATATATCGAATACAGCATACAGTTTATTTAAGCACTTGCTTCATAGTTTACCAGCACGTTTTACGGTTGATAAAGTATGTGAGATTATAAACTCATTAAGTCTTTAAAAAGTAATCACATTGTTATAAGTATATAAAAGAGTTTGTAACAAGCATGTATCCCCCTCGCGGGTTTATAAAACATGTAAATAAGTAAAGACGAGGTTATGAACTTCACCTCATAGGTAGTTGCAATAAATATATCCAAAATGAAAGTTGACGACCTTATCACAATCTTAACCGGGGAATGTTGATATAGTAAAATGATAGTAAACAGCCACGTCACACAACCTGAGTAGAATATGTCAAGTCTTAGAAAGATTGTACTTTAGAACTTTGGTTTAAGAGTTATGAGTTTGATTGAAGAGTTTGGAATTATTGTATCACCGTTCAGGCCATCATATGTTAGAAGCCATTCTATAAACGTTTAAGGAGCAAGGGCACTTTAAATCGTAAACCCAACCACTCAGTCAGAACGTAATATCGAGATGGAACATCTTAATATGAAGCTCCCTAGTATTGTGGTACAATATAGCTTCCGGATGATCGGTTTTAAGCGTTTTAATCAATATTTGGAAATGTTAAGCACGAGAAGCGTTAATTAAAGTTATGTCATATAATTTTTTGGATATGATTTTATACTTTTTCAAAATGTTACATTTTAGACCCCGAGGTTTGGAAAATTGCAATTAGGCCCTTGGAGTTTGCATTTTTACAACTTTAGTCCCTTAACTTTGAAAGATATACCAAGTAAACCTTGGAATTTGAAAAGTGACATAATAGATCCCTGGAGTTATAATTTTGATAAAATGAAACATTTAGCCCTTTTAGTTATAAGTTTCCGAAAGTTACGATATATACCCCTTGCATGGATTATAATTGCAAAACATGTCCAAACTTGCCATCAAGATTTATTTAACATTTCAATAGTCATTTTATAAGTTATAATAACTAACAATATGCTGATTTTAACGCACAACATAAGTTGTAATTTATCAATTTTGTTAAGCTAAAAGTAAAAACGGGTAGTCAAATTTGGGTATAAATGCAAAAAGAGTGGGTTTTAAGGTTCAAATTCTCTTATAAATATAAAGTACTTATTTTAAACATTTTAATAGCTATTAGGTTGATTATAACAAAAGTTTACAAATTTAACTCTTGTTTATGTAAAAACATGAAATTAGGGTTTCGGGTGTACGGTTTGGATCAATAAGGCTTAAACACTTAGGTTTTGAGTTCAAAGCTTTCAAAGCTTTATATTATGATTTTATCAAGATCATATGAACATTATAACGTTACATGAGCAGATTATAAGTTTAGAGAACCAGGTTTGAGCTTATGGCTTAGGAATGGGTTGAAATTGAGGCTTTCGGCTTTGTACGGCTAGAGTAACAACTCTCGGGCTTTGTTTTCTTCAATGCTTCACTTCCTGAACGTCTTTTATGATCCTAGGATCATATGGGAGCAAAGTATTACTGCCTTAAGGGTTATAGTATGAATATAGGGGTGCGAATTTGAATGAACACACAAAGCCCCTATTTATACCCATTTTCAAGAGTGGTGAGCAAGCAAAGCTTGTAATCTGATCTTGACACATAATAGATCTAGGGTATGATGTGTATAAGCTAGAATATGAAGTGTGGAAGGTCTATGAACTAGCTTTGATGAGTTGGTTGCCCCATCTTGCTGCCGTGGCTGAAGTAAGCAAAAAGAGAGACCATGTGCTCTCATATTTGACCATGGGATGGTCTAAGCAGGTGAATAAGCTGCTTGAGGGATTATAGAAGAGGTTCACATAAGTTATTTGCACTTGGAATGGTTTCAAATGGGTCAAAATTAAGTATGAAAGGGTTTGGGTCTGTTTTAGGGTTCGACTAGGTTTTCACAAGTTTTCAAGCTCATATTTTGTGTATAAATGATTAAGGATTGTTAATACATGTTCCTAAGGTCTGATATAAGGAGTGTCATTAGGATTTAGCAATTGGTTTGGGTTAAAACGGGTTTAAAATGGTGAAATGAGGTCGCGGGTTCCAAATGGTACGGTTTAGGGTTTTCTTGACTTTCTTTGTTTATAATTCGTGTGATTTTGATTGGGAATGATGGAATACTGATCCTAGGACTTATATAAAGGATTATCAATGAGGTTTGATCATTGGTTTAAGTTAAAATGGGTCGAAATTGAAAGAATAAGCCGTGGATTGGATTAGGGTTCATATAAGGCTTTTAGGGTTTTCTAGCTTTGTAATTCTCGTACATTGTTGAAGCAAGGATGGTTAATGATGGATAAAGGTTTGTAAACTCATTTTATGGGTTTACAATGACTCTTGGTTGCTTACTTGAGAATGAGATGGTCTGAAAATGAGTAAACGGGTCAAAATCACAATTAGGGTACAATTAGGGTTTCCTGGATTTATTTCTTGTGTAATTGAAGTAGAATGATGAAATGATGATGGAATGATGTTTGAAAATGATTGATAATGTTATAAATTAAGTTATTAAAACTTATTTGAGAGTTGGTTTAGGTTTACAATGGATAAAAATGAAGAAACGTGTCATGGTTTAGAATCTAGCTTGGTTTTAGGGTTTAGGGTTTTGAATTAGGGTTTTAAGAGTAAAAATGTGTATGAAAGTTTATGAATAGAATAATTAGGGTTTACACATTGTATATTGAGTGTAGTAGCTTGTACATAAGTGGTGGTGAAGAAATTGGAATGAAAATGGAGGTAAAACGGCTATTTTAGAGATCATGCTTAATGACTTGTATATTGAGCTTTTAAGGACTTGTACTTTTCTTTGATATAATGTAGTATTCCATATGAATGTTATAAAAACTACAACATAAGCTTTAGTATCTTATATATTCACTTATAGATATTAACCCTTCATGTAATTATGGTTTAGAGGCCAACGATAATGGTTAAAAGCTCGTTTTGATATAAACGTAGCCGAATGTACATTATAGGAATAATGTACTATTGAAAAAATATATGATAATTTTTACAAAGACTTGACCATTTGTGATGTTTGCTTGACAGTATATGGAAGAACAGAATGGCCATAATAAGGTTGGCGTGATCTCCGTCTACATTAGTTATCAAGTTACCTGCTTCATGAGATATTGACAATGCAAGTAATGTAATAAAACGAAAAATTTCCCCTACAATCTATGATAATAGTATAATAAGTTTTGTATTTGATTGAAAAATTCTTGGGATGTTATATTTGTCCCCCGACACGGTTAATAAATTGATAGCCAAAAATATCAAGGATTAACTTTTGGATAAGGGGAGAAAATGTGATTAACCTGGACTTAATGTATATTGACAGAAATAATCAATTAAAATGGACTCGATGCACTCCACACTTAGCATGTACTACGATTACGATGCACATGTTAAGGGGGAGCTTTTAGTGATGATTAAAAACATTCAAAGTGTAAAACCTTTTGAATTTATATCAAAAACACTTGAATGAAACTTCAATGCTTTTTGTTGTAATTGTGATGGAATACCAAAAGACCGACCATTATCCTTAATTTTCAATGGAGTTATAGGGTGGTTAGGTATAGGTATTCAAATCCCCATAATCCATGCAGAACTGGAGGATCTACCCCAGGGATATCTAACTAGTTAGTGTATAAGTCCTTAGGTAATGATTAGAAAAAGGAGAAAAAGTTTAGAATCGGAAATAAGCCGACTGAGATGGAGCTAACACTGAACAAACCCCAACACGGTGTATATTTATGATTCTCGTAACATTGAAGAGGTTGAAGAATGAAAATAAATGTAAGGATACAGGTGAAAAGAAAGAACCCTCTATCCTCTGTAGGCAAAAACCTGTCAATACATATGCTGTCAAAAATACTTAGTTGTTTGTCTGACATTGAAGACAGTCAATGTACCCCTTAGTGACGCTATGCACAAACCCTCCCAGCCACTCAAGTCAGAAGACTTTGTTTCAAAACTCACAGGATACACTCATTCTAATGACTTTCCACCTCCGATAGTGATATAGAAAAGGTGCACTCAGCTCCACTCTCGATCACTAAATTAAAAAGAGCACTATTTAGTCTAGTAGCCAAAAAGAGATAATCCATAATCTCATTAGGACACTTGTCAGAATTTAGCTTGTTATCTCACACAATGTGAATAACAAGTAATTTACATTAGAGTCCTACGCAAGATCATTGTTATTTTGCCAGAACAATCCGAGTGATACTTAGGAGTCACAATGAGATGGAATCCTGCATGAGCCAACATCAAACAAGCTCATGGTAGGTACTTGTGCGATTCTTATGAATCAAGCTTGTGAAAACTGGAAAGCAACAATGGTGCGATTCTTTATGAATCAAACTTGTTCTAGGTTACCAGGTGATGGATCAACGGTTAAAGAATTTTGAATTACTTAAAACTCTTGATGTGTCACAAAACCACTTTAGCAAGTGACACGTCGATTGATTTTCAAATCGATTTTCCATATCAATCGGTGAGATAGTAACTCACTCGTTCACTCTTATCGTGATGTCTGCTTTGAGTCGTTCCGATAATGAGAACATGCTGAGTATGATGAATCTAATACTTATGTGCTAGAAAGATTCAATACTACACTTGGAAATCCTGTTAAGAAGATTCTTCTTAAATTGAATCTATCTGATCACAGGTCGATCCTCACGGATTTGAAGGTTACTTCAACCAAACCTAGGCGAATAACAAAGCCATATTCGTCCCCCCGCTTTATTGCTAACTATTTTATGCAGGCTATTTAAAGGTGGTGGTGGAGGTTCCTGATTCCAGCTGTCTCACAAGATCCATAGCCACATGCTCATACCCGATAGACAAACATAAGGACTTCATGAAAGGCTCAAATACAAATTTCAAGACTTCCGCTACTCTAATACCGAACATCTTTTTCGAAGTGACGAAGTATTATAGTTAAAGAATCTCAAGAAAGACGTAGCATTAAAGTTTTTCAAGTCAACCATTCAAGAAAGGTCTGAGCATGTCGGTCCAGAAGTCACAAGTTACACAAGATGGCAAAGTTTCAAGATAGCGAAGAGATTGTGCTTGGTTGATGATCTCAAGATGCTCAAGATCACAATGTCAAATACAAGTTCAAGGAACAAGCTCAATCTAGAAATCAATGGAATCAAACAACAACTCACAGGAGATGTCAAAAGGACGAGCTAAGACTACAAGACAAAAGCATAGTATCTGGTTTAAAGTTTTTGTAAATTGAGTGACCGTCCCTTAGGGGGAGATTGGTTTAGAAACACAAAAAGTGCGGTCCACTTCCAAGTTGTAATAGCCTTAGCTGTAGTTTAATGTAATGATTAGATAGAAACTATCCGGCCCAAACCCATGGGAGCCCATCATAGCCCATAGGGCCGGTCTAGTATGACATATATATACACCTCACCAGGCCTTGGAGAGGTGTTGTTGGTTGTTGTTGTTTTCATTTTCCCATTTTTTCACACACATAATACAAATTCATACCATTCCACCATCCATCTCAACCCACATCTCTTTCTCTTGTTCTTGGTAGATCATTAGATTACATGTTTCTTCAATTTTATTTTAGTTTTTCTGTTAATATCCCCCCTATTCAATATGAGCATTGTTCCTAATGCGAAAATATTATAGAGAAAAGATAAATGGTAAAAGTAACAGAGGTTAATACATCCCTTTTTGTACGAATACGACGAATTCAGCAAAATTGTACGAAGCTAATGACAGCCTTCGTATAGGAATTCGTACGACCTATTCATTTGACTTTTCAACCTGCAACATAACATACAAACAAACCAACAATACACATAATAATAATAATAATAATAATAATAATAATAATAATATATAGTAGTATAATAGAATAGTAACAGCACGATAAAGTATTATTTTAGATGCCAACAAAGGGATAATACATACCCAAATATATAATAATAATGATATTGTTTTAAATTGTTCCAGTTATGTGACCCAATAGATGGTTACCAAACTCCATCACGTGTCCTCCCGACACCTACTACTGTTGCTCGTCATAACCAGGTGATGCATACTCTCCATTAAACTTCTCTCCATAATGTCTCACTATGTGCTCAAAAACTCCAGTGTATCGATCAGAATGATACGACTGCTTACGTGCCATACGCTCAAGCACACCCTGGCGAACCTCCATACGACACATCCTATTAGTCAAATCATGCAATGTTAGACGTGGGGGCCTAGGCATAGCAAACCTCGACACATCCTATCTTCTGTAATCAACCTCCCATCAGGTCTGATTAACTCCTTGAGAGTGGTAGCATCCAGAGACCTAAATAAAATTAGGGCTCTAAGTCCATCTAAAACCTCGTCATTCAGAAGCCGAAACTTCCTTGCCACTGTCGTTACAAACTGCCGCGGCAAATAATTGAACTCCCTCACGTGTACCCTTTCCTTTCCACTTCAATCACCTAGCAATCACGCCAAGAAACATTAGCGTACCTCTCATTGTTTATATCCTCAAACATACTCAACAACCATAACTCATTCCTATCAATCTTATCGTACCCATTCGTCCTCTGACAAAAACCATACATGATCATCTTTTGTAAAACCCTAATAATCAGACTTCTAATCGTGTGCGACACATCCTTAACAAATTGCAAACTAATCCTCAGTACTAATCCTAGTCCAATACTCCTCAGCTCCAAAATAATCATCATCATGCAATTCTCCTTGAAAATAAACTTCAAAACCCTCTTCCAAAATTTCCTCACGCTTTTACAACCCTAAGTGACGAGCAAACTCCAACAAACTCATAAAATGTCCATGACACCTAGTTTAGAATAAAACCTATAATTTTCTTCGTGGCAACGCCTCACTAAGTAACTCCTCAACTAGCTTAAACGTAGCAAAAGAACTCATGACACAACTCTTTATAAATCGCACATAATATCAAAGCGCGTCTCCAAGCTTCGGAACTAAACACTTCTTCATTACCTCCTACTTTAATTAACTTTAACTCCAGGATCTCCTTAATGGTCTCCGCACAACTCATTCTATTCAACACATTCCAATCAATGACACAAGGTGCAAAAACTTGTTTTGGAAGCAAACGAGCAAGAACGATGTTATATTTCCTTTATATTCCCCTATTACATCAGCCCATAACAGGTTTGGGTGTTAAAACATTTCCCAACATTTTGCTTTCTCCATGGTTTTGGTTTCAACGTTGTCTTTTGAACGGCTCCGGATATCCGGTCTCATGATCGTGTGTAACCTACGTTTCTTGCACAAGAAAACATAAATCTAGTGTATAAATCATACAAGAATCAAGAAAAACAATTGGACAAGCCTAGATACGGATTGTAAATGTTCTATTCATATTTCAAACAAAAAGTGCAGCGTACTTGCTAAAAAGTACGATGGACTTTTTGGGTTTTATACTAAGTATGGATGAGATGATGGGATAGTGGGAGAGTGGGTGGGGGAGCGGTGTTTGGACCAGAAAAGAATTACGTACTTACAAATTTGCGTTTGAAAAACACGATTTCTTACAGGAAAAACTTAATAAAACCTTAAATTATTAACATTTTAAATAGTTTCTAACATAACATATCATATTCTAAGAAAGATATTAAAACTGTCATAGGTGGGGGGGGGGGAGGGGAAGCGATTTAAGGGACCATAAAGTTCAGGGATGCTCTGTTCGAGTGAGGGATCTGCGGGAGAGGGGACTTGGCGGGGGGTAAGCACGGTTTTGTAAGCCGACTAACTGAGTTCGAACAGGAGATTGTCCCTAGAGTTGATAAGAGATCGGATGACGGGTGCTTGATTCTATGAAGACCAGATAACAGGGAAACCAATTAGGCACAATCAAACTAAAAGTGAAATTTTATAACTTATAAGCCTAATTTAAAGATTAACATAAAGCATAAAAATAAATACAATATAGAAGATTATTACCCTAGGCATTATCACGCGATGGATTGGATTTGGGAAGAAATATTTTTTGATCACAATATTGGCGGCCTTGAGAGTGTTTTAGTGTTTTTGGTTCGTTCGAATGAAAGATAATAGGTTTATATTTGTTATCCCGCCAAGAAGTGCGGCGTACTTGCCAAAAAGTGCGGCGTACTTCAGGGTGATTTTTGTACAACACTTAATTTTAACACATATTCTTAAACGAAAAACGTCCAATCATCACTTCATAATATTCATAAACAGGGACATAAGCCCATTACATCAAACAATCCTTAGAGTACAAGGATTACATGGTTTTGATAACGTTTTATTCAAGATAAAGCAAAATAACATAAAAACAAAAAATAAAAGTCGGAGCGTGAGTTTCACTCCTAATCCTTCATTCTTAGTAAATTAGTTCTTTAACCAAGTGGGTGACATGATATCACTCAACTTGTAAAGACCCGACACCTTCCTATCGGTTTCCTTTGTTTCGTACCCATGCTCAAAAGCGTTTCCAAGTGGGTCCACAATTTTCACATTAACGTGCCATTTCCCATCTCTAAGTATTGAGGATGGTGTGGTCCATAAAATGGATTTCCAAACTCATCCCTCTTCACTAAGTACTCCTCATCATCATCACTATCACTTTCTTCATGTACGTTTCTCACTTTAGTAACTCTAAATCGTTGGTGCACAAAACCATCAAAAGTGGTCATCTTTCCCTTAAGTGTGTTCATGATAGCTCCATAAGTGTACATAAAACTTCTCCCAGAGATTATAGGAACATCACGATCAACGGGAACATCAAGTAACATAAAATTTGCAAGCACAGTGGTTACTCCCACTTGACAAAGAACATTAAGCAAACGCCCTATAGTCTCCGCGTTAGAATGATCAAGCATCCTAACCTTATCAATTCTTGGTTTTACTTTTTCCTTATCTAAAAATTCATAAATACGATAGGGCATCATATTTATGTTAGAACCCTTGTCTACCAAGGCATGAAAATCAATTTTCCTTTCCAAGCGAATGGGTATGATAAAACATCCAGGATCTTCTTTCTCCTTAATAGCTTTGTATTCCCTTATCACTTAATCTCTAACAATCTCTTCCTCAAGCTAAAATTCACCGTCTAGCTTAAGTTTTCAAGTAGAACACTATCAAGCAACATCTTGTGCTTATCACCATATTTTAAAGTTTCAATGATAGGCCTTTTCTCATTAAGCAACATAATTCTTTCATACAAATCTTCTTCCAACTCTTCTCTAGTTAGTTCCTCTTGTGTTTTAAGACAGTTAACGATAAGCGAAGGTCCTTCACCATCATATCGTCATTTTGTTTTTTCTTATAGTTTTAGCAGGCTTCTTTTTTGTGTTTCTTAAACCTTTCCTCATGTCGCATACGAAAGTTAGGAAATCGGTGATATTAATTGGTAGAAGTTCATCGATATTAATGCTAGCAAGCAAGGTATCTAATTCGTCATCATCCGAATTAATGGTGCACCCAAACATCAGTCACCAAATATACATATATCATAATGTCATAATCCATCGAATACAAAACAAACCATACGCCCCTTAAACAAATAATAATCTTCATAATGCGCATATAATATCAAATGGGGGACGGCGTGAGAAATCACTCACTCACACATGAGTCATGCCAAAGGTGCATCAATGACACGGCCATGTTACCTTCATGGCTAGGAAACAAATAGTGGCTTGGTTCTCAAACTGAAGGGTTCAAAGCAAAGTCATATCAAAGTTCATTTCAAAGGGATCATAACAAAGGTTCAATGCCAAAGGTTCAGATATCAAAGGTAGCATAGCAGGTTCCAAATAGGACATAATAAACAGTTTCAATATGAGATACCAAGATAAAAGGCTCAGAGCAAATGAAGCAAATCACATAAGTAATCAAAGATAGAGAGGAATATGTCATGAGAAACCTTAACGATGAGGTCAGAATATTTGTACCTTATTCCGAAGCAAAGCAATAATCAAAGAAAACACCACAGGAAATCAAAATCACTCCCTACTTAGAACCGAACCTAAAGAAATGATAAATCGACATTACCACCCATTCCATTTAGTGTTTACTTTTCCATTTTAGTAACTTTCCATTTTAGTAACTACCATAATTAAGTAACCATCATTTTTAGTAACTTTCCATTTTTAGTAACTTTCCATTTTTAGTAAGTTTCCATTTTTAGTAAGTTTCCAAAATTAGTAATATTCATCATTTGAGATTCTTATTAAATATTTTGAATAGAGTTTAAGGGACTTAAACATGCCATCCTTACAAAGTTTTAGGGTTAAAGTATGACAAATTTCCATATTTTAGGGTTTAATATACAAAATCATAATTTCAAGTAAAAGTGTTAATATCAAAGTTTCACATTTTCTTCAGATTATATTCCTCCTTTTCGTAATTACAAGTCAAACCCTTAATTTATACATTACTATTTAGCCCATTTGTTTATAAATTATTTAAACATATCTTTAATTATCCATAATTACAAAACAAGTCCTTATAGATTCAAATATGACAAAATTCAACTTTAATACCATTAAATACTAACCAAACCCTTCTCACCTTTTCAGAATTTACAATTTCATTCCCCTCTATTTTAATTAATTAATTCTAATTACTTATTATATAGAATTAAAACCATTTTAAATCCAAGATTAATATTAATATGACATTTTATAACCTCCCACCTATTTTATACAGAATATAATAAAAGTATATATAACATGTTTAAAATAGGCCTCAAGTTTCAGAATAACAAATCACGCCACCTCCCTTATTACTTTAAAAATCAAATCGGACTAATCATAAAAACAACAAAACCATAATTTATATTTTTCCAATCACCAAACACAATATTTCCCAATAATGTAGCATTAATTTGTGCTGGAAAAAATAGCAAAACCCTAACCCTAATTTATTTAAACACTTTTCTTTCCTTTTTCGCCTTAATTTCGAAAATCGGCAAAAACATATATACAATCCCAAATAAAATATTCGGAATCCCTTAAAAATTTATCCAACAAATTTAATCTGAGTAATTATGATTATAAACAACCTTGAGAAAAATTAAAATCAATTTTAAAAATAATTATAAATGCCGAATACGATAAAAACCTACTAAAAATTAGGGTTTCGAACATGTTTTAATTATTTTGACCAACATACCAAATGCATGATAATTTTTAATAAGCAAAGAACGAAATTATAATGATGATAAATGAGATACAAAAATACCTTTGATGATTCTTGATGATTTAATGAATTATTGAACCCGGTTGCTTAATTCGAACCCAAAACAATAACCAAAATCGAACCAAGCACTCTACAATTTTCCCACTATTTTTCCCACAATCCTTGACCTTCAAATCACCTTAGAAAAATCGTTCTTGCCTTGGAAAAGTTTTGTGCCATCACTTTTAGATTTTAGGGTTTTCGGGATTATTTGTTTTTAGGATTTATCAAATGAAAAATGTATAAAAGATATTATAAAAGGATTTGGCCGAGTCATATGGGCTTTCAAATAGCTACATCTGATTTTAATAATTAGCCAAATATTTTGTATTTATCCTATTTTTATTTTATATTAATTGTATTATATAAGTAAATAAATATACATATTTTCGGCAATAAGTA
Organism: Tanacetum coccineum; assembly: GCA_026074375.1. NCBI lineage: Eukaryota > Viridiplantae > Streptophyta > Magnoliopsida > Asterales > Asteraceae > Tanacetum > Tanacetum coccineum. The sequence continues at coordinate 19,300 of BQNB010072686.1, forward strand.
AATATACATAATATTAATTATTTTTCTTGTATAACATAATGTATTTTAATCTTACAAAAATTTCATAATTGTCATATATTGTATTTTCATAATTTCTAACATTTAAATGAATTTTATATAAGCTTTTATGAATTTTCTTGCATTAGGGGTATTTTGGTAATTTTACACTTGTTGAGATTTTTAGGTTTTACAACTTCTTCCCCTCTAAAAAAAATTTTCGTCCTCGAAAATTGAAATGAACCGGAATGAAAACGAAATGAGAACGAAACGAAAACATACCGAACTAGACAAAGAAATGAGGATAACTAGCTCGCATAGACTCTTCGGTCTCCCAGGTAGCCTCACGCTCTGGGTGATTCTTCCAAAGAATCTTCACAAAAGGAATAACTTTGTTTCTCATGACTCTCTCTTGACGATCCAGAATGGATTCAGGTTCCTCGGACAAAGACATATCAGGCTGAATCTGATCAAAAGGATAAGATGCGACATGCAATGGATGATAATGGTATCCCCTCAAAAGAGATACATGAAAGACATCGTGAACGTGCGATAACTGCGGAGGAAGCGCCAGACGATACGAAACCTCTCCAATACGTTCCAAAATCTCAAACGGACCGATGAATCGAGGACTGAGCTTGCCCTTGATCCCAAAACGTTTAACTCCTCTGAATGGCGAAACTTTCAAAAATACACGATCTCCAACTTGAAACTCTAAGTCACGTCGATGCTTATCAGCATAACTCTTCTGTCGCGATCTAGCCTCTTTCAATTTCTCCTTAGCAACAGCCACTTTCTCATTAGTAATCTCGATGAGCTCCGGACCTTCAATCAAACGTCACGCCTACTTCATGCCCAGCAAATATGTTGCTACGACATTTTCCTTCTACCATCACAAAGCTCGATAAGGTTTGGCTTGGCTGCGCTCCACAGGCATGCCCAGCACTATATTGTAGGCAAAACTCCACCAAGCACAAATATTCTCCCAGCTACCCGTACCATATCAAAGCACGAAGCCCTCAACATATCTCCCTCCAAAGTCTGAATGTCCTCATCTGACTGACATCGGTTTGAGGATGAAAGCTGTACTGAACTAAACGAGTCCCCAAGCTTTCTGTAATCCTTTATCCAAAAATGAGACGAAACTTCGATCTCGTCGACACAATAGAAGTTTCGGAGTACATGCAGTCTAACTATTTTCCTGTCGAAAATCTCCGCCAACTTTACTAATCACCATAGTTCTTCCTGAATATGGTAAGAAATAAGCAGACTGGTAGCCGATCAACAACCCCCAAATCGCATCATATGTCTATTTCTGATAGTAGCAAACCCAGTAACGAAATCCAAGGGAAATCTCATCCATTTCCCACAAAATAATCTCCCAACGGCTCGTAACGAAACCACATCCCTTTGATGTTCCAATTTTGACCTGCTGACCAAGTCATACATTTTTGATATCAAACGTAGCCACATCTTGCTTCATGCTGTTCCAAAACCAAAAGTAATATTTTCAAATCTCTGTACATTTTGGTTGAACCTGGATAATAAATAAATGGAGAACTATGACTTCGTCAGAACCTTCTCGCGAAGTCCATCATTAGTAACAACATAGCCTATCTTCAAACCACACAACAACGTCCATCTCAACACTGAACTTAGTCTATGGTTTACCGTCTTCATCATTCTGTCACAATAGCCCACAACTCACCGGTCGTCCCTTTGAGCTCTTTGATCTGTAGCTATGAGTTATGACCTCTATCCTCATAACTTGCCCAATAAGCCACCAAAAACCCTCGGACACATAGCTCAACATCCAAATGCCTAACACGAAGGATTATGGAATCAAAAACAAGCTATCATCCAGATTATTCGACTAAGTGCGTCGCAACCACATGTAGCCTTGCCCAATGGTACACTTGATTTTAGTGTCATAATACTTTCATAAGTCCAACCATCTTCCTCTGTCTCATGTTAATATTTCACGCTGAGTAAAAATATATTTGGGACTCTTATGATCTGTAAATATATATCACAAGCCTTCACCATACAATAGTGTCTTATAGATCTTCAATGCAAAAACCACGGCAGCTAACTCAAGATCATATTGCGGATAATTTACTTCATAAGGCTTCAGCACGCCTTAAGCGTAGGCGATCACCTTCCCATGTTGCATCAATAAACACAACCCGAAACCTTCTTCTATCGATGCATCACTGTATATCTGAAAACCACCAGTAACCTGATGGAAGAGTCAATATCGAGCAACATGAACTAAATAACCATCTCTGATTTCAATTTCCTCAAAACTCTCCTGACACTCATCCGTCCACGACAAACTTCTCACAACCTTCTCATCATGGTTAGAGTAAAGCTACATCGATAAACCCTCACAAAAACGTCCGTAATAATCCAGCAGAGCCCAGAAAACTTCTCACTTCCGTCCCGAGATAGGTCTCGGCCATTTTGTGATAAGCTTCCAAACCTTGATGTCGATCCAGATATGATGCAGTCTGCAATTACAATATACCACGAAAAGCGCCTTGCTGTAACCACACTTCTCCGCACTAACAACCTTAGAATATGAGAGATAGTCGCGAAAACTTCGCATACAACTTCTCTGCCTAAGAATCTCCAACACTAATACGGGGGGGGGGGGGGCTCATGCTCTTCTTCATACTTGGAGTAAACAAGGATGTCGTCTGAAAACAATAACGAACTTATCAAGGTACCATGGAAAATACGGTTCATTAAATCCCTAAACACGGTAGAAGCATTAGTTCAGACCGAGAGGGCATAACCAAGGAACTCGTAGTGGCCATAAGCATACGAAAAGTGTCTTAGAAATATCCTGCTCTCTACACGAAGCTGTGATAACCAGATCGCAGATCAATCTTAGGAAAAATATTTGGCCCCTTGCAGTTGGTCAAACAAATCTTCGAGTTCGCGGAGCGGATACGTTTACGAATCGATCTAATAGGTTTGAGTTTCGCGATAACAATACACAAGCGCATGCTCCCATCCTTACTTCTTAACAAATAAGACCGTGCACCCCATGCGAAACACTGGGATCAAATAATGCCAATCTCCAACAATCTCTAGTAACTGTTCCTTTTAACTCCTTCAATTCAACAGGGTGCCATTGATACGGAGCCCTTGAGATAGGTACAGCACCGGAAAATAACACAACGGCCATCAATCTCTCTAGCCGAGGAAGTCCAGAATTTTCATCGGGAAATAACATCAGCGAGATTCACGCACAACGGAAAAGATTTTCAACTATATGACTCTCCAAAGATGTGTCCATAACAGAAGCCCAGAAAACCTTGCACTCCATGAGAAAATCAAGGTACGTGCCACATAGCATAGATGAGCTTAACAGGACTTAGCGTGAGGAACCATGATAAACACATTCAGGTTGGTGCGAACGTTACCAAAGATCACAGTCCTAGCATAGCAATCAATGTAGCTCGATGGGAAGCCAACCAATCCAGGCAAGAATCACATCAAAGTCGAACAAATGATAGGACGCACAATTCTAGGACGAAACATCATACAAACGTAGAGTGGGCCATTTAACATATTCATGGTCAATAAGCATATGTTCATCATTCTGGGGTTAAAATATTATACGTTCAATTAATGTGATAGGAGTCATATTACGTTTCGTAGCAAAAAGTGGTAGAATACATAGAAATTTGAAGAGCCCATATCAAATAAAACGAAGACAGTACGACATCAATGTAGAGAATACCCGGTTAATAGTAACTGAAGTCTTGGCCGGCCTGATCACAGTCTCGTAGTCATAAACCTATCCTGTTGTAGAGGTAGTCCTAGCAAATATCCGCTAGCATACTCTGCTTCTGCTTCCCTGGGACAACCTTCGACCTTATGTGTTGATAGACCTACTAGTAAAACATCCCCCATTAGCCTTATAACAACACCCGGATGCGGCATTCCACATGTAGTAACAAAGAGGTGGATGAGGCAAAGTCTCCAGTGACTCCTCTGACACTCAGAACTCTGAAGCATGACCCATTTTAAAATCTCGAGTTGACTGACTCCCTTGTGCTGGCCGCTGTGTGTAGTACCCTACCCATGCTGTCATTCCCCATTCTACCAGTAAACCTCTTATCCTGATCCCGAAAATCCTGTCATTTCAAATCATAACCCCGATCCTGACGACCCCAATGCTCAACACTCTGGTCCTGACGACCCCTATACTCATGCTGACCCTGGTCATAACGACCCTTGTTTCTCTTCTGGTGCCCTGTCCCCTGTTTCTGAATGCCGATTACCACTCTATCCCGCCTTAATCGTATTTCAGCTCTACATGCAATAACGTTCGATGTTACGGCGTCAGCCACAACCTGCGCAACATTGCGCGTATAATCCGTATTACGATTCGGTCCAAAACCCACTTCTTGATTCCCCCACTTGAAAATGTTCCAGCTTGCCTCTGTCATCATCCAGCATAGCATCTAACAAAAACTAGCCATCTAGTAGAACCTCTCCATGTACACCCCGAATTCTCTCGATCCAGCTGACAATACCCATACTCACCTCATAACATTGTAGTTTCAGATGCCCGAAAATAGCCTGTTGTACAAAGATCTCACGAAAAGCAACCCAAGTACAAGTATCGCAAAAGCATCGCGCTCTCAACCTGAGTACGTATATGAGCTACCCCACAGCTCAGTCATCACCTCTAGTTTAAACGTAGCAAGACGAGTCTTAGAATTGTCGTGAACAACCTAAAACTTGAAATAACTCTCCCATAATGTGTAAATCCCATTCTCCTGACCTCGGCAGGAGTGGCAGCAGACCGAAACGCAAGCGGCTTTAACTTAGTAAACCTTTCGATCCAAACATGAATCCCTTAGGGTATAGCATCACCACCACCACCACCTGGAAGGTACCAACCTAAGTCCTGATGTCTATTGGTGATTCGTGAGTTCTCAAAGCAGCCGTAAGGTAGGGAGCGCATTGCCATCAGCAGCAGTAATCATGGCTTCGAAGTTGAGGATACATGACATCCGAATTCCTATGGTGTCACCATCTAACTATCGATCCAAAACGCTTTGCAAAAGAAAACAAAAGTAGGTTATGGAAAAGAGTAACGCATAATGAGTGGGATGAAGGAAAAAAGGGGGGAAGGGGGGGGAAGGGAGGGGGAGGGGGGGTGGGGGGGGAGAAAAAAGGGGGGTGGGGGGGGGAAGAGGGGAAGGGGGGGGGGGGGGGGTGGGGGGGGGGGGGGGAAAAAAGGGGGGGGGAGAAAAAAAAAGAAAAGAGGGGGGGTACCTAGATGTCTACCAAATTCATCACAGGTCATAGCCTAAGCTCTAAGGTCATAAGACCTCGTCATGATTAACCTGGCAGCTCCTATACCATAAAAATGAGTAAACTCCCCGACCCTAAAGGTAGAAGTATTACAAATATGGTGTGACATCAAAGGCATACATAATCATAACACAAGCATAAAACAACGCGGAAGTCTCAATTAATAACCAAAGGAAATAATCACATGAACTTAAGGTACATAAGATTCTTAAAAGACAGACATATCCAAACCTAAATCACTCGAAAAACGAAGGTCTCGAAAAGTTACTAAATCATTTATCAAAAACAAGAATCACTAGGGTAACTGTCCACACATCAGCTCTCATATCCCGAAAGCAACCCCAGCTCCTAGCTTAGATACCTGCCGCAGGAAAAGAAAGTGCGGCTGAGCTTACAAAGCCCAGTGAACAGATATATATAATCGAACGCAAAAGATAACGGGAAATCAAAGGATACGATATAAGGTGCAAAGGATATCACAAGACATGATCAAAGGAATACAAATATAAGGTAAGACAATCAATAGTCAATTCATAGTGTAAGGTAAGATGAATCAGAAAATCAAATCAAGTCCAATTACCAAGCCCAAACAAATCATATCATAGTAACCATGGAGTCGCGAGCTCCAAAATTGTGAAAGACGTGGAATGCACCCAAACATCAGTCACCAAATATACATATATCATAATGTCATAATCCATCGAATACAACAAATCTAGGATGCATCCATACGCCCCTTAAACAAATAATAATCTTCAGTAATGCATGGCATAATAAATAATAAATGGGGACGGTTTGAGAAATCACTCACCCACCACATGAGTCCATGCCAAAAAGTGCATCAATAACATGGCCCTTTACCTTCATGCTAGAAAACAAATAGTGGCTCGGTTCTCAAACTGAATGTCAATAGCAAAGTCATATCAAAGTTCACTTCAAAGGAGTATCATACAAAGGTTCCATGCCAAGGTTCAATATCAAAGTAGCATAGCAGGTTCAAATAAGAACATAATACCAGATCATATAAAGAACCGAAGATAAAAGGCTCAGAAGGCAAATGTCGAATCACATAATAATCAAAGATAGATAGGGAAATGTCTTAGAGAACTTAATGTAAGGTCAGAACATATATCTAGTACCTTTATTCTTAAGCAAAGCAATAATCAAAAAAAACACCTATCAAAAATGCAAAATCGACACCCCTTGACCGAAACTAAAGAAATTGATAAATTTCAAATTACAAACCATTCATGTAAGTTATACTATTCCCATTTTAGAACTTTCTCATATTAGTAACTTTCCATTTTTAAAAACCTTTCCATTTTTTAGTAAGTGTTCCAAATTTAGTAAATTTCCAAAATAGTAATATGATTCATCCTTTTGAGATTCTATTAAGTCATTTGGAATAGTTTAGGGACTTAAACCATGTCAACCTTACAATTTTAGGTTTAAATATGATACTTTCCATAATTATGGTTAATATAACAAAATACAACAATTATCATCATTATGAGATTTTGTACAAAAATCAAAAATTATATATTCATCATTTGAGATTCTATTAAGTATTTTGAATAGTGTTAGGGACTTAACATTCCAACCATAACAAAGTTTAGGTTAAATATGACAACTTTCCATATTGTAAGGTTTAAATATATAAAATCACCAATTTCAAGTGGTTAAAGTGTAAATATCAAACGTTTCACATTTTATCAGATTATACCTTCCATTTTTCTGTATTTACAAGTCAAACCAAAATTTTACACATTTACATATTTTTAGCCCTTTTTGTTATTAATTATTTAAACAACATCTTTAATTATCCTAATTACAAAACAATCCTTATGATATTCAATATGACAAATCCACACATTAACATTAAATACTACCCAAACCTTCCACTTTTCAGAATTTACAATTTCAATCCCTCTATTTTAGATTAATAATTTCTAAAATACTTATTATATGGTAATATAACCATTTTAATCAAAATAATATCAATATGACATATTATACCCCCCAACTTATTTTATACAGTTTATAATAAGTATAAATACATGTTCTAAAAAAAGACCTCTACAGTGTCCAAAATTACAAATCACCCCCTTATATTTTAAAATCAAATCGGCTAACTAATAATTCCACAAAACCCTAATTTGATTTTTCCCAACCACAAACACAATTATTACCCAATCATTAGCATTAAATGAACCTGGAAAAATTAGCAAAACCTAACCCTAATTCGTTTAAACATTTTTTTCTTTCTTTTCCCCTTTATTCGCAACTCGACAATAAGAAAAATCTCAAATAAATTTTTGAATCCTCTTCTAAATATTAATTCAAGAAAGCATATATCATATATCAGATCATATTATCCATGATAAACCTGCATGTGTTCATCACGGATAATCAATTAAACGAATAATTATAAGTTAAAACGACCAATTATCACAATAAAATATCAATTTTAACATGTAAAATTTCATACAACCTAGGGTTTCGTCTAATTAATTTTAACAACCATAAAGATCGAATATTTATTAGAAAATTACCTAAAGGGCTAAAATTAAAGACCAAGAAAACGTTTATATGCCAATTTTACATTTTTAATGTAATTACAAATACTATACAATGGCTCGTGATGCCACTGTTGGAATTGATAATCTATTAACCATTTAATAATCACGAGTACGCAACGAAAGACAAAGAACACATATACTATAACGTAATTAACTTAGGATCAAGAATTGTGTACCTTTTCGCAATTAAACCACGGACAACGAAACTTGAAAACACGCACGTGTGTTAAACTAACAAATGCGTGAAACCACCAAGATTCAAATTATGAATACTCTATAAGATACACACACAATACGTTCTTAGCAAACAATTACTTATGCTAGTACTAGTAGTGATAAGGCAAACGATCCTAGATTTCTTGAAGCAAGCAACATATAACACCCACATTTTTACAAATATAGCAGTGAAAGCTAATCTGTGGTATTATTTCATAGTACAACAGTCATAATTATAGAAAACGACTCGTAAAGAGACGTTTTTAGAAAATTTAGTTATCATTCATTTATTCATCAGAGTTTTTACAAAAGAGAGATCCCAACATCTAGAAACATAAAGATTGAATAATAACAGTTTAGCCATCTTCAAGTCCGTGTCACTCTGTGCCATAAGTTGCTCAATTACCTGAGATAAAAATGCTAAAGAGGTCAACACAATGGTTGAGTGAAATTCATAGGTTTATGATAAATAGTTTGAATACAAGTCATCAAAATAGTGGGTTACGTTGTTATTCACCCATAAGTGTAATAATTGCAATGAGTACAATTATTATTATTAGGCTCTATGTTCATGACACCGAGACATTGAATTAATCAATACTCATAAATAGTTGCCCCAACAGGTGCCTTTGCCTAACACCCGCATAGTGAATCAAATAAAGTGCGTTTGGTTACCCCATGAACGGGTACACCAACGGGGGTTCTAATCCCAAATAGATCTATTCACAGCATTCATGCTCACTCTGAAGAGTAAATAACGGTTCATGATAGTGGGGTCTTAATGGAAAAAGTAGGTACTTAGGCAATAATATATCACGATAGCATACAATAGGAAAAATACTTGTATTCATTGTTTAAGCATGTATCCCCCTCGCAGGTTTATGAAAACATTAGAAGATTTAAATGCGAGGCTATAAACTCACCTTAACAGGGAAATCTGATTGATGGCAAAAGTATATCAAGTGAAAGTAACGGCTTCATCACACAACCTAGGGTAATATGTCAAGTCTTAGTGTGATTGTTTATATTTCAAAACTTTACGTAGTTTAACATAGATATTTGATTTATTAATTTATGGAAGTATTGTATCACTGTTCCGGCTATCATAATTCAGAGGTCATACAGTATCATTTGAGGAGCTAGGGCACTTTAAATCGTAAACCCAGCGAACTCGTCAAAACGTATACTCAAATGAAACTCCTCATATGAAATTTCTTGGTAAGTTTCTTCAAAAGTTAGTCGATGATAAATTACGTTAAATATATAACGTAATTAATTTATAATGCGTCGATCGTTGACTAATAACGACAAATGTGTCGGGTTTTAACAAAATCGAGTCTTATAATATTTATATATATTTTTATAATTTGTATAAAAATATTATATTTTATATTTTAAGAATACAAAAATGGCAATATATACCCTTGGTTTATAAACTTTCACAAGTTTAGTCCTTTATACATAAAGTATATATAATTTAAACCTTTAACTTTAGAACTTGAAAAAATAGGTCCTTATAGTTATAACTTAAGGAAAATGACATTTTCAACCCTTTAGTTATAAATTTTAAAAAGTTACGATATATACCCACATGCATGAAAACTTTTTCAAAACAAGTCCAAAAAGCTATGTAAGCTTATTTTAAGATTCTAATTGATATTTGCAGGTTATAGCTTATTAGAATAAGCTAAAATAAGATGGTTTAACATAACAATAGTTTAGAAAAAAAGTTTTGTTAGTTAGAAAATCAAAACGGGTCATTTTTAGGGTTTTAATAAAAAAACACATGGGTTTGAGGATTCAAGGCTTCAAACAAGAGTTTATATATGATCTTAAGAGTATTATGAACATTCTAATACATATTATAAGCTTATTGAACAAGATTATAAGCTTACTTGAGCTAAAACGGGTCGTATGAGGTTTTTATGACTCGTACGCCTAATAACGACTTCAAGGGCTCCTTTTTCTTGATTCTCGGCTTCTATTCTGAGCTTAGGAACTTCACTTCTTCCTTCTTGGTCTAATTTAAGACTCCATTTGAGTGTATGATGAAATTTGAGGTGTGTTTGAATGGTTTGCATGTTTCGGCTATATATAAAAGGTTCAAAAATACTTGGTGATCCAGTATTATTGGTGGCTAAGGGTTAAGAGCTGTAGAGTGGTGATTAAGGAGGGCTATAAGTGATTCATGGAAGCTATGGAGTGTAGCAATGCAAGGTGGAGGGTGTTGTGGTGGTTTCGGGTACAATGGAGGACAAGAAGGTGACAAGGCCTAACTTGGAGGCCAAGGTGATGATGGAAGAGCTTGGTAGGCTTCTTGGTGATGTGGTGGTGATGTCATAGAGGTGCTTGAGGTGTTTGGGTGCTAGCTTAGGTTAAAACTGGGTCAAAAATGAATAAAAAGGGTGTCGGGTTCATTTTATTTCGGGTTAGGGTTTAGGGTTTTAATTTCAAGTTAGGGTTTAAGTTAGTTTAGGGTTTAGGATTAGTGTTAGGATTAAGGTTTAGGGTTTAGGATTAAGGTTTAGGGCTTAGTTTTAAGGTTTAGGGTTTAGTTTTAGGTTTAAAGTGTAATTAGGGTTTTAGGGTTTTGTTTAGGGTTTAGGGTTTTAAAACATGGATTAGGGTTAAGATTAGGGATAGATTAGGGTTTATGAGTCATGTATTAAGTGCTTGTACCTTTTGCTAAAGTGGTGTAAAGTTTAAACATGGTTTAGGAGCTTAAATGACCTAATTAGGTTTTTAGGCATGATTAGCTTGTACATTGTGCTTTAGAAAGTTGTAACTTGATTTATGAGGGAAAAGATATTCAAATGTTGTGTATTGATACTTGTACACAGGCTTTAAAGGTTTGTACATTCATTTTATATGTACACATTACATATAATTAGGGTTTTGGTATAACGCTTGTGCTTTAGAAAGTTGTAACTTGATTTATGAGGGAAAAGATATTCAAATGTTGTGTATTGATACTTGTACACAGGCTTTAAAGGTTTGTACATTCATTTTATATGTACACATTACATATAATTAGGGTTTTGGTATAAACGCTAACGTTTAATGCTTGTTTTGAAGTAACGTTGTAAATGGTACGTTAAATTGATAATGTACTTGATAAAAATGATATTAAGATATTGACTTGACATATTAGGATGTTTACATGATGTAAACATAGATATAGATAGTATTGATAGAGGTTGTGTGAGCTCGTTTACTTTAGAGATGCAAGTTACGTTGCATAATGAGATAAAGCAAAAAATTTCCCTGTATAAAGGTGGTTTACAGTGCATCTAATTTAATAGATGGATAATACAGTGCATCTAATTTAATAGATGAATAATACAGTGCATCTAATTTAATAGATGGATATTTACATTGATGAAAATTGCGGGTTGTTATAGATAGAACACCGACAAAAGTTATATCATCTGGTGCAAATCCTCTATTAACCGTATTCTTAGAAAGTTCAATCGCTTCGTCGGCCTGCCTATGAATTGCTAACCCTGAAATCATTGCATTCCATGAAACTAAATTTTTCGTTTTCACCCTCTTGAATACTCTTTTTGCAGTCTCTATGTTTCCACATTTAGCATACATATCAAGAAGACTGGTATAAAGAGATGTGTTTAGGCGAGTCATGAAAGTTCTTACTGATATAAGCATGGATCCATTTCCCGATATCAAGCTCACCCAGGTGAGCACAAGCTGGAATAACACTTTTTAACGTGACTTCATTAGGTTCTTAATTAGATTCCAGCATTGTTCTAAACAGGTAGCATGCTTTGATAACCTCCTGCCAACTCGTTACTCGTGTAAGCTTGACCGACTAATTTGAATGACCGAACATAAGCCTGCAGGCCTACATTAATAAGGGAATTCATTTAAGCAAACAATCAACTCATTGCTGTATATTAAATAAAAGTGTAAAAAGAAAGCAAAATACCATAAACGTTTACGTCGAATATGGCAAAAAATAGAGAAATAGTCAAGCTAGACACCTTTTAGTCTCAAATGTAGCATATTTTCCTTCTCTGATTTTGGACAATCTTGATCAGCAAAGAAACAATGTAAAGAACTCGGGCACGCAAGATGAACTTTCATAGTCAACTTAAAAATAGTTGTGAAGCACATAATGCCACAATGAAAAAGTTTAAATCAGAAATTAGATGTATAAATGTACACTTTAATAGATGGCCATATTGCATCAGAATATCAGATACAAAGAGTAAATCCTTAAAGTTTTGTCAAATTGCATGTTTCGTCTCAAACGTTACGAAAGTGTAAGGATCGCCCATGTGAGGAAACCTTTGGTGCAAGTATCGTCCCTGTGGGGAAAACTTTGGTGCAAGCATCGTCCCCGCAGGGACGACACTTGCACCAAAGGTTTCCGCACAAGGACGATCCTTGCACTTTCATAACGTTTGAGATGAAACATGCAATTTGACCAAACTTTAAGACGATTTATGCAATTTACTCAGATACAAATAAAGAGAATAGCTCATAATTTATAGAGTAAATTTCAAACTTCGTCCTTGTGTTTTACACACGGTAGCACCTTTCGTCCCTTTTTCAAAGTAAGTACACAGGTCGTCCTTGGGGTTGTTAATTTTTTGTAAGTTTCGTCCCTTTGTCAAAATTTTCAAGTTTCGTTAATTACATTGGCCATCCTTCAAAAGGACGAAACATGCAAGAATTGATAACCACAAGGACGGCCAGTGTACTTACTTTGAAAAAGGGACTACTGTGTGTAAACCACAAGGACGAAGTTTGAAATTTAATTTATATCTTAACCTGCCTACCAATTTCCCTACACCAAATAAAGAAAATAGCCACACACACACAAAAAAAAAGACAAGCTTAAAATTATAAGCCAGATCAAACAGGTTTATGTCAGTCCCTTCACATATCTATAAAATTAACTATAAC
>BQNB010072687.1:0-32354 GCA_026074375.1 Tanacetum coccineum
ATAAAAACAACTTTTTCCCTCATGACTTTCTTTCTTCTTCGTTTAAACTGAGTAGAAAATGAAACAAAAGTATTTTAGCTCCCGCGGAATGGTATGGTAATCATCGGTAAAAAATGAACACACCACTATGATCGTTGAAAGACCGGAACATAATGGTATGGGTTAGAAGGCCTGAGAATAACAGAAGCACGAAACCCAAAAACTCGAAATTACACAAAAGAAGCACATTTAACCATTTTTTTCTTATGTATAATTCGGTTGGTTGTTTTGGTGTTGTATAAATCGCCCTAGTTGATAACGTATAGTTCGCCTTACTAAAACCGTATAGTTCGCCTTACTAAAACCGTATAGTTCGCCTTACTTTCACCCACAAGGAAACGTATAACTCGCCTCACAAACGTATACTTTGCCTTTAAACTAACGTATAACTCGCCTTCAAACGAGCGTATAACTCGCCTTCAAACAAACGTATAACTGGCCTTCACACACACAAACATATAACTCGCCTTATTTATGTTACTTGGTATTGTTCGCCTGACACACAAACAAGAAAGACGTACTATGTCCTTTTCTGGACCACAACAAGTAACAACAAAAACTTGTCCTTGTGCTCTTTCTTCAAACGCGTGAAAGAGAAGCAAAAAAAAAAACTCTCGAAAATAAGCACTTTTACTCAAAACTAAGCTTTAGACCAAGAAATAAGTCCAGACAAATAAGACGAACAAATACGCTGCTTACACTCGAAATAAGCTTGAACAAGAAATAAGTTGCTTACAAATAAATAAGCCACAAAAATAATAGTGAAAAGAAAGAAAGAAAAAAAATTGCTACGCTTTTAATGTTTGAAATCACACGTCTGTTACCATCAGATTAGAAACCCAACAATAAATATATGATTGAATATTAAGCCCAAGATATGATGGATTCTAGTTTTTACGAATAACCAGAAAGAAGAAAAAATTTAAACGAAATAAAACTAGAATAAGTTGTACCCGATAAGCTCACAACCACAACGAAACCACTAGACCCACCCGAGGCTCTTGATACCACATGATACATGTATCATTTCATCACCATGAACACAAAAATAAAAAAAAGATTTTAGAGAGAGAAAGAACTAGAAAGAGAAAGATAAATGGGAGAAAAATGAGATGGTTACTTACACTAAGAAAAGAAATGAGAAGCAACACCCTCTCCACACTTGGAGAGGGTTTTATATAGTTACAAGAGATAAAACCCTTCTTGGGTTGTTGGGCTTGACTTTGGGCCAGACCTATTACTAATGGACTTAAGCCCGACACCTAGGCCCAATTAGCTTAGATAAATTCCCAAAAACTAAGTTTTTCTTATACAAGGCTCGGGAATATTTAATGACCATCACTTTAATAAAAACACGGCTAACAAACACCTCATCAAAATGAGGATTTACGTCACTAGATATGTATTCGTCATCGAATTCGAAAAGGGGGTTCGAGTAAATTTTAACATTATCTTCCGAAACGTCCTCATCGGAAAGTGACTCGTCATCACTAGAGGTAAAATCGTCATTTGAATCGAAGAGAAGGTTAGAGAAAGTTACAAAGTAACAGATTCTTCCCTCTGGAACGTCAATTGAGAAAAAATCACACCGAAGATAAATCACACTCCACCATCACTCTCGAAAGTCTATCCTCGGACTCACTTTTTAAAGGGAGAGATTGGAACACGGTCCTCAACCTAAGACTTTATAATTCGACCTGAATTCCTTTTTAGGCAATGTGCTACAAGTTCCGTCATCCTCATGATAAGAGAGTCTTCGGGCTCCATAGTCGATAAGACGGGTGTGATTGGAGGAATTTGAGAAGTAATTTCATTCAAAGAAATAGTACTCTCCTCGTCATCATCGTAAATAATATTGAAACGTCGTGAAGGCTCGGGAGTATGAGTACTAACATTAGCTGCCTTCTCTTGTTGATTTAACTTTTCACAAATGGCTTGTAAACTTTATGAAGTTTCTCCTAAAGTAGCAATTCTTGGATACTCATTTCTTTAGGAGGTTGATGATCGATGGATGTCTGTGTGGGTTGGTCAAAACCATAGGAATTAGGATTATAGCAAGGGTTAGACTCAAAGTAATTTTGATTCCTTGGTTGACACTAAAAATTCTCATGAGGTCCCCCACAGTTTTCACAACAAAGATATTGTTGAGGAAAACTTGGTGAATTTTGTGGATAATAATTATCATTAAAGTTTTGATTGTAGCTCAGTTCCTGCTCATAGACAAGCGGGAACCGTGGCGGACAATCAAACCCATAGTGAGAATCGTTCCCACATAACTCACACGAGTATGTCTCGTACTGGGGCTGTGGAAGTGGGTAAGAAAATCAGGTGTTTAATCATAAGAAATGGGATCATGGTTACGGACAAACTCGTCTTTGAAACTCACATTGGTACAACGCCGACAATTCCCACCGTTAAACGGACCTCCACACCACGATCACCTCATAAACCAAGACATGTTGATAAAGAATTAAACGAAATAAGAGGATAAAGGAGAATATTTTTAGATTTTTATAAAGATAATGATAATAAAAATAAAATATTTTTGGTATTTTTTAATATTTATAAAAAGAAAAGGAAAAAAATAAAAAATAAAATAAAATAAGAAAAAATATTTTTGGATTTTTATATTTTTAATAAGTACGAAAATAAACTTTCTGAAGAAGGGATCTTCAAGGCATCAACTTCGAAACACCACGTAGAAATCGTACACCTCTCCCCAGCAACGACGCTATTTTGATAATCGTTCAAACGCATGTCGTAATAATATATAGTATTTCCCGTTAGATATGAAAATTACTTTAGGAAAAGTAATAGTTTATCTTTCGAGTGTCGTATCCACGGCGAGAAATGAATTTAAAATCCACGAGAGTATTTTGTTTGATGCTCGAATATCAAATATTTTTGTTTTTGATTTAAAACTAAAAATTTAATAAACTATAGAAAAACTAGAAAGCAAATAACGAGCAATTAAACGAAGAACGATATATAATAAAAGATATGCTTGCGAAGTGTATTGATTAGATCCTTAAGTGTAAATTAAATATTCAATTAAGTCCTTATCGATGAATCAATATCTTTCTAACAAATTATCTTCTCACAACGTTGGCTTATATTGAAAACAACTTTTATTAAGACATCGATTACTAAATTAGCGCCTACTTAATCTTATGGCTTTTGCCCGTTCGACTAAATAAAACACTAATCTAAGTAATATAAAAATCACTAATCAATATTTTCACCTTTCTTATTAATCACACTTAATTCACTAAACAAATTAACACTTAACAAGCATATGAGAAAAATCTACTCACTAAGCATATTTAGCAAAAATAAGCAAACATAAACATTTTTAAACTAAATAAATCTAAACTACTAAAATTGAAAAGAGAAAGAGGATAGACCCGAATGATGAACCGCAATGATATTAAACCACCCGATCATAAAAACTTAGAGGGTGTTTGTGTTTGCGTTATAAAGATGATTTTCTGATTATCACGTTTGGAAAACGTAAATGAAGCTAGTTAATGAGTTTTTCGGTAATGTTCAAAATAATTACTTTTTCCGATTTCAGAGCATCATAACACATCTTGCACACGCAGCCCTCTCACATCTTTCATTGAAACACCATTATTCCTTTTGCTATCAATTTACAAATTTACCCTTAAGCATTTAATTCTTACTTCATTTTCTCTTGATAACATAAGAACTACATTTAGTGTTCTTTGGTCTTTCTGCTTATTAAACTATCAAATAATCTAATTTGCCAAACACTTAAAAAAACTAATTATCTGATTATTGCGTTATCATACAACGTAATCAAATCCAAACACTACATTTCTAAATCATGTTTTGTAACCGCTGATTATCTGATTATTCGTTTTCAAAACGAATAATCTATTTTCAATAAGCAATCCTAAACACCCCCTTAATAAACAAATAAGCTCATCACTCTAAAAGCTTCTACTTCACTAATTAGCAAATAAAGGTGTCAACTTTATCTACTAATTACTTTCATAAAAAACCAATAAAGCATCACAACTTTATCTATTTATCAACCTTATCAAGACCCCTAAGCTCCGGCCATATGTGATTGTAAGATTAAAAAACATCGATAAGCAGAAACAAAAGGTTCATTCACAAATAAGCTTAAAAGCTAAAAACATCTCTTAAAGATATTCTAGATACAGTTAAACATGAAAACTTAAAGATCTAAAAACTTGATTAAAACTAAAAACTGATTCTTCTTTACAAACTATTTATACAACTAGGTCTAAAAAGAAAATATGCCAAAATTGAAAAACTTTAACTACTAAAAAGATTTTAATAACCTCTACTAAACTACATTAATAGCACTCTCGAAATAAGGGTGCACAAGACCTACTAACAGACATAAGCCGAGTAAGAAGACCTCATGACATCCTTTTAGCAAGTCCGAAATACCGACGCATGAAGTAACCTAATAAGAAAAAACAACGAAGACAAGATCATAAGCAAAAGCCTTATTGGATAAATTACTAGCTTAGATCTAAATCTAATAAGCCAAAGGAAAGTGCTTATTTGACAAAGTAAGAAAATAATCTAGAAGAACAGAGCTAAAATCAACAATAAGACCAAAATAAGCAACAAAACGAAAATATGAGGATCTATAAACAACAATAAGCCAAAATAAGCTTAAAAAGAAAAGAAAAGAAAATAGAGGATTAGAAAAAGAATAAGCCATAAGAAAATAAACACTTCAATCTATAAAAGCTTTTATAATAAGCTAAAACTATACTACACTACTCCTAAAAGTATCCTAAATTAAATCCTAAAATTCTAGCACCTCACACTGATTCGGATGCGTTTCTTTTATAGCCCAATTATGAGGGTATTATAGTCATTTCGCCCTCATTCCAGCATCTTCCATTCATTCTTGTCCATATAATTGTTGCTTCATTCCAACGTTATCCAATGATTGGCCATATATTGTCAATGATTGGCATTAATTGCCATTAATACCCATAATTGCTTCTGGAACCACGTACCCCCAATCATTAGCCGCCAAGGAATGCCACGTGTCACCTT
Source organism: Tanacetum coccineum (assembly GCA_026074375.1). Classification (NCBI taxonomy): domain Eukaryota; kingdom Viridiplantae; phylum Streptophyta; class Magnoliopsida; order Asterales; family Asteraceae; genus Tanacetum; species Tanacetum coccineum. Next base: position 5,107 of record BQNB010072687.1, read on the forward strand.
CCTATTGGTCTGCCACCTCGTACATGCACAGTACACTGACATGTCAGAAATAACGGCGCCGCCGCCACGTGGCAGCACCTCATTGGTCAGCCATCATCGGAGCCATCACCGGAGCCGTCATCGGAGCCACTTCCGGACCACCAGTCAATGGTGGTCAATGGTAGTCAACCACCGATCAACCACCGTTGGACCACCGATCAACCATTTCCGGAGCACCGGTCAACGGTGGTCAACCGCCGATCAACAGTGGTGGTTAACCGGGTCAGATCAGGACGGGTTCGGGTCGGATCATGGGCAGGGTCGGGTCGCTACGTGGCACCACCTAAGTGGGCCACGTGGCATGAGGTTAAAATACCCCAGCACAAGGCATGCTGGGACTCGAACTAAGGACCTCTCGGTCCAAATTCTAGTGTAACCAACAATACCAACTATGTTAGGCATAGTTGTGTATTTACTTCTCCAAAATAATATATTTAACCCATTTTTACTAAGGACTAGGTTTTATTTATATAAAGGTTCAAATAAAACGTGACAGGGTTCAAATAGGAAAGGTTCAAGGGGTGAGTAAGGTACCGATATACTCGTAATTTTGTGCTCTATCCAATGGAGTGATCGTGGGATTTTTACGAGATCATTTGAATCTCGATAAACGTGAAAAGGTCGTCGAAAGTCACTAATCAATATTTTCACCTTTTTTATTAATCACACTTAATTCACTAAACAATTTAACACTTAACAAGCATATGAGAAAAATCTACTCACTAAGCATATTTACCAAAAATAAGCAAACATAAATATTTTTAAACTAAATAAATCTAAACTACTAAAATTGAAAAGAGAAAGAGGATAGACCCGAATGATGAACCGCAATGATATAAAACCACCCGATCTTAGAAACTTAGAGGGTGTTTGTGTTTGTGTTATAAAGATGATTTTCTGATTATCATGTTTGGAAAACTTAAATAAGCAGTTAATAGTGTTTGGTAATGTACAAGTAATAATCACTTTTTTGCGATTTCGAGGGATCATAACACCATTTTGCAACTCCAGCCCCTGGCATGCTTTTTGAAAACGCATTATTCCTTTTGCTATAAATTTACAAATTTACCCTCAAGCATTTAATTCCTACTTCCTTTTCTCTTGTAAATATAGAATACTTTAGTGTTCTTTTTGGTCATTTCGCTTATTAAACTATCAAATAATCTAATTTGCCAAACACTTAAAAAAACTGATTATCTGATATTTACGTTATCATACAACATAATCAAATCCAAACACTACATTTCTAAATCATGTTTTGTAACCACTGATTATCTGATTATTCGTTTTCAAAATGAATAATTTATTTTCAATAAGCAATCCCAAACACCCATAAACAAATAAGCTCATCACTCTAAAAGCTTCTACTTTACTAATTAGCAAATAAAGGTGTCAACTTTATCTACTAATTACTTTCATTAAAACCATAAAGATCAAAACTTTATCTATTTATCAACCTTATAAGACCCTTAAGCTCAGGCCTTAGGTGATGGAAGGATGAAATAAGAGATAAGACAAGAAAACAAAAGGTTATGACAAATAAGCGAAAAGCTAAAACTTCTTATAAGATCTAGATAAGTAACATGAAAACTTTAAGATCTAAAAACTTTGATTAAAACTATAAACTATTTTTTAAAACTATTTATAAAACTAGATCTAAAAGTAAATAAGCAATTGAAAACTTTAAGATCAACCATCGTCGGACCACCGGTCAACCATTTTCGGAGCACCGGTCAACGGTGGTCAACCGCCGATCAACGGTGGTGGTCAACCGGGTCAGATCAGGACGAGTCTGAGTCAGATCATGGGCCGGGTCGGGTCATGGGCCGAGTCGGGTCGCTATGTGGCACCACCTGAGTGGGCCACGTGGCATGAGGTTATAATACCCCAGCACAAGGCATGCTGGGACTCGAACTAAGGACCTTTCGGTCCAAATTCTAGTGCAACCAACAATACCAACTATGCTAGGCATAGTTGTGTATTTACTTCTCCAAAATAATATATTTAACCTATTTTTACTAAGGACCAGGTTTTATTTATATAAAGGTTCAAATAAAACGTAACAGGGTTCAAATAGGAAAGGTTCAAAAGGCGAGTAAGGTACCGATATACTCGTAATTTCGTGCTCTATCAAATGGAGTGATCATGGGATTTTTACGAGATCATTTGAATCTCGATAAACGTAAAAACAGCGTCGAAAGTTACCCAAAAATTACCGTTTTTGCTTCGTTTTCAATCCTTTTTACCTGTAAGACATAAAAACACAAACCAAACATATTTGCAATAATATTAAGCATATTTTATGTTTTTAGTCCAATTAATAGTATTTTCCAGGTTATAAATGATGTGTGTTTTAGCACACATCAAATTTCCTCACACTAAGCCATTGCTAGACCCATATACAATGTTAATAAAACACGCCCAAAAATAAATAATTTAACCCCCCTTAACTTATGACCCCTCACAATCAAACAAGAACAAAAAAAGTCCATTAAGAAGGTTCAAAAATCGTTTAATTCGCAAGCTCCCCCGTTTTAACCACTTATTCGATAATAAATAAAAACCAAAATAAAATTTTAATAAACTTTATTTAAAAGGCTTAAAGAACGGGAGTTCGTCATCCTTGATTTTCACAATTCCCAAGCCAAGCTTAAAATGAAATCACAACTAAATATAAAAATAGATTCTAACACTACTCATAAATGCTAATTGTGTAAACGCAACTACTTTTTGCTCCCTTATTCCTAATTTCCTCTAAGGATTTTATTATTATTATTATTGGGGACAAATAAATTATGTCCTTATTATCATAAAGTAAACCCGGTTTAGACCACAATTAGTTTGAAATCATTTCCTAAAGAGATGATATGGTGAGAATAAGGTCCACATTAAGGTTCTAATTTCGCATGATTTAGGAGTTATCCTTTTTATTTCATCCGAAATAAAACAACTACGAGTCCAGAGACGAAGGCTTTATTTAGATAACCTATGAGTCAACATTTGGTTTTATTTTTATTATTATTATAGCAACATTATTAAACCTCTCCGGTCCTTTAAACAACTGCGACATTGGTATGCGAGCCGACCATGGTCCAGGAGTCTTATTTCGACCAAGGGATCCTCGACCTTTTTGAAGGCTACAACATCGGGAGCGAACCGACCAGATGCAGCAAAATTTTATCAGTCTTGGATTTATTATTCTTACTATGGGCCTTCTTTTGAAAACTGCCATATCGACAGCGAACCGACCAGAGACAGTAAAATTTTATCAGCCCACAGTTATTATTATTATTATTATTACCTCCACCCTTTAAACGACTGTCACATCGGTATGCGATCCGACCATGATCCAGAAGTCTTATTGTTAAATGAAGGTTGTTGGACAGTTGTTGTTGGGTTATGGATGTTGTATGTAGGTAATGAGTGATGAGTGATCTGGGTGAAACGGTATTTGAGTGTTTTGCCATTAATGCCAAAGGATCATGTGTGTTTGCAAATCATTAAGCCCTCTAATTACATGATGTCTTGTTTGAGTTCGACAATGCAAAGGTGATGTGAAATGATAAACAGTGATCTTTAGTGGGTAAAGTGATTGTTGTTGTGGATTGAAACTAATTGATGGTCACGGGATTTTACAAATCATAGATTTAAACCGAGAAACAAATTGAATATTTCACGAGATTTTACAAAATCAAGAAGAAACCGTGAAACAATAATTAATTGTGGTTGAAATCGTTGTTGAAATTGAAGTAAGTGAACTTTTGTAACACAATAATTGCTTAACAGGACAAACGGTGCAAAAAACTTTGAAACTTTATGTGCAAACGGTTTAATTATAATCACTAAGACTAACGGCGTGAAACATTTCAACTTTGAGAAGCAACAAGCAACTAAAGGGTGAATAAGAAAAAAGGTCTTGTATTCCAGGGCAACCAAACTTGTCAAATTCTACTTGTAGTTTAATTCTCAAAAACAACAAAGACGTTTCCATCCTTATTTTTTAGTTTGTCACTTTCGATTAAATTCTCTCAAAAATAAACGATGGTAACTTGCTTCTCGCGAGACGTACGTTTATCGTCATTGGAAAATAAATACACCACGTTGATCGAAAAAGGATTACGATCACAATGGTATAGGTTATACGTCCCGTAATGAAGCGTCACACGAAACTGAAAAACCCGATATTACACGAAACGAACACGTTTAACCATTTTATGCTTATGTATAGTTCGCCCTTGTTAAAAACGTATATTTTGCCTTACTAACAACGTATAGTTCGCCTAACCCTTGACTGTTGTATACTTCGCCCACAAACAAAACGTATAATTCGCCTAAAGATTTTTGGTATAGTTCGCCTTCAAGAAACGTATAGTTCGCCCATATGAAACGTATACTTCGCCTAAAGAGTAATTGTTAAAGTTCGCCAAGTGGATATGTAATAACTCCCTACACCAAGCAAATGTAACTTCGATTTATTAAGAAAATAGAAAGAAGAAAAGACACGGGTTGCCTTCCGAGAAGCGCTTGTTTTTGAGCGAGTCTCTAGCTTGACTCTCCCCATATCATCGTGATATTATGGATGAAACATGTGGAAGAGAAAATCTCCATTGAACTTTCATTCAAGATGTTTAGATAAACATTGATGCACATGAAAGTTCCACTCTGATAAGATACCACCAGCTCAAGAGAATAGCAACTAAAAATGGAGATGCCAGGGTCAAAGATAGTATCTTCACTCCTAGAGGAGATAAGAAGAGAAAAATCCTTAGAATAAGTAAGATAAGGAAGAAAAATTCTAATAACATATGTGAGGGAAAGATAATGGCGATCCTCAAAGGGTAAGCTCACATATGTTGGAGAAAATTTTTTCTCCAGAATCTCAGGGTCGAAAACTTTGTCCTCGGTCATCAAATCATCAATTGGAGCATCGTACAAAATCTTCTTCCATACATTCTCTTTAGATTACAAATCAAATAAATCATCATTCTCTTTGAGAGGCGGTTCATTAGTGAACCCCTCGAGAATAGAAACAACACGCATCTTAGGAGTAGATATATTATGCTGAAGTAGAAGCTCAATCTCATTAACGTCGCCACCTGGGTTGAAACATTCATCCTTATTAAAATCGGAAAGAGGTGTGACAAGCAAAGCTGGCTCATCAAGATTAGAAACATAAGAGTCCTTACTCTCGATGTTCTCTAACACTGATAGAGATATCATTTCATCACCATGAACACAGAAATAAGAAAAAGATTTTAGAGAGAGAAAGAACTAGAGAAAGAAAGACAAATTAGAGAAAAATAAGATGGTTACTTGCATTTAGAAAAGAAATGAGAAGCAACACCCTCTACACACTTGGAAAGGGCTTTATATAGTTACAAGAGATAAAACCCTTCTTGGGTTGTTGGGCTTGACTTTGGGCCGGACCTATTACTAATGGACTTAAGCCCGACACCTAGGCCCAATTAGCTTAGATAAATTCTCGAAAACTAAGTTTTTCTTATACAAGGCTCGGGAATATTTAATGACCATCACTTTAATAAAAACACGGCTAACAATCTCCCCCCAAGGGGTGGTCATTCAATTGTGGATTCTTCTTGTGACGTCTTGAGTCTTGGAGCCTTGTATTCTTGGGAATTCTTTTTGAAGATACTTTTGCATGCCTGTGATCTTGGATCTTGATCTTTAACTTGATATTCTTTGACAAAATACTTATATCGTGGTCTTTAGCCTTGATTTGTCTTGACTACTGAGATCTCTGAATCTTTATCCTTGAATCTTTATGCCGCCTTGCGATCTTGTGTCTCCACCCTCATGCTCAAGGTCTTGAAAGCTTGCTAACAATCTCCCTCAACATTTTCTTTAACATTATTACTTATACCAAATCACGGTAGGAGTAGACTTGATCCACTTGTAAGATATGTCTTGGTTATTTTTTGGTGATCTTGTCAAAAATGTTCTTTTGAGGAAGTGCTTGTACATCAGAGATTGCGAAAGACTTTGACATGTGTGCTTGAGCTTTCATTATGTATTTATCGTTGTCGATTGAGCATGAGGTCTTGAATCTTGACTCTGATGGAATGAGGTTGTAACGTCATAGCTTATACTTGAAAATTGATGTTAGTGATAAACAACAGATATAGACGAATATGGCTTTGTCATTCGTCTTGATTTTGGTTACATTAACCTCCGGTTCCGTAAGGAACATTTTACAGTATAAATATTGTACCTGTGATCAGGTAGGTTCAATTTAGAAGAATCTCCTTGACAGGGTTTCCAGCTCAAAGTATTAGATCCTCTAACGCGATTGCATTAGATTCACCGTACTTGCTTGTTCTTATTACCGGAACGTCTTAAATCAGACAACACGATAAAAGTGAATCAAATAGTTACTATCTTTCTGATTGAGTCGTCAATTCATATACTGGACCAAAATCGATATCTAGTTGACACATGCTTGATTCATTTAGAATCTCGCAAGTCACCTACCGCGGAGCTGTTTGATGTTGACTCTGGAATGATTTCCATTCATCACTGTGAATACTAAAGAGTATCACTCTGAATGTTCTGGCAATTACCACAAGGATAATGCGTAGGATTGTTTGAAACCAAATGTTGTATAATGATGTACGACATTTTTTATATTGGAATTTGTGTGCTAGTGAGATTTTTGATGGATCTCATTGGCTCTAGACTCTATAATTGCACATTTGTTATTTGGTAATCGAAGGCAGGAGCGGACTGCCACCTTTTCAATATCTACTATCTTGGAATGAGAAAGCTGATAGAAACGTGTTAATCTCCGTGAGAAATGAAACAGAAACCTTTTTGAGAGATTTTGAGTAGCTAGGAAGGGTTGTGCATTGCATCACTGGGTCCATGATGACAGTCTTCAATATCAGAATCATCTTTGTGGTTATCGATAGATTATGTATTGACCTGGTTTCTGCCTAGGGTTGTATGAAAGGCTTCTTTCTTTTCACCCTTTAACCTTACAATTCTTTTTCATTCTTCAACCCCTTCAGTGCTTACCAAGACTTCATGACTAGTACCTTGTTGGGTTTATTCTAGCACTAGCTCCATCTCAGTCGGCACTATTCCCTTATTCTCACTTTGCTCCTTTTTTAAATCATACCTAGGACTTCTACTCTATCTAATGGAGTGTTCATGGGTAGTTCCCTCTAGTTCTGGCTGGATCATGGAACGAATATACCTAACCTTAACCGCCTTATAACTCCTTGAGAAACAACAGTTGGTTGGTCTTTGGGGTATTTCCATGAAGATCCATAAAACCATTCGATAAAAAATCAATCAATGTGTCAGAGAAATCATTTAAGACACATCGAGTGTTTTCAGAATTACCAAAAAGCTCCCCTACACATATGCACCATTTTATGAAAAAGTTTAGCACATGCGTGGTTTGGGAACGCACTTATAGATTGAAGATCGTATCCGTTATTAATCCGTATTGATCACATTTTAATCACTATTTTCTCCCTCAAAAATTGCATATGTGTTTACAATTTTTGACAATTAGTGAATTAAAACAAGTTAAAGTCCGGAATTCACATGAGTCTACCTAAGTCTTGGGAGAACAGGTGTGCATGCAGAATGAATCATATTATTATACTCCCCCTCAATTATAGAATAGAACGAAAACTTGGAGTGGGAGTTTGTTGAGCATACAATTTTGAAAGAATTTGAATTTTTCTTATTGAAAATATCTTGAAAAATTATGCTCAACAGGAAAATATGTGAGATATATTTTATTTACCATCATTTTCCTTAATACTTCTCTTGAGCATTCAAAACTTTAAATGTTTATATGTCTTTGCTCAAGACCGAGAACATGTGAACTTCCTGTTGTTTAGGATAAATGTACATAAATGAATATTTCCTTTCTTTAGGGCCCGGGTCCGAAGCTGACATTTACTTAGAAGTCGTAGAGAAAAATGGGAAAAGGCATGTTTTGAAAGCATTTAAAACTCTCGCTCGAACTTCATTTATTCACCCGTGTTAATATTAATCAACGTTTCTAGATGCGTAAATGTTATCGATTGTCGAGAGACATATCGAAGAAGAATATTTTTGGTATTTTTGAAAAAATTTTGATTTTGTATTTTGCCTTTATAGGTTTTATATTTTTATATTTTGTTTTTCTTGGTTTTATATTTTTGTATTTTGTTTTTCTAATAAATATATACAAAGAATTACCGAGATTTTGCAAGACGTTCAAGTTCCCGAGGAGAGAAGTTGTGCATACCAAGGCGACGAACCAAATAGTTGAATCGATCCACTAGAAGAGCTTTGGTGAAGAGGTCGGCTAGTTGGTAATCCGTCTTGACTAAATACAGTTCAATCGTACCCTTTTCAACGTGTTCCTTTATGAAATGATAGCGGACAACGATGTATTTTGTTCTCGAGTGTTGGACTGGGTTGCAGGATATGGCTATGGCTGATTCTGAATCACAATAGATTGGAATCTTGTTGAAGTGAAAGCCATAATCCGTTAACTGTGTCCGCATCCAAATGACTTGGGCACAACAAACAGATATGACACATATTTTGCTTCCGCAGTTGACAGCACCGTACAGTCTTGTTTCTTTGAGGACCAACTAACCAGCTTTTCACCTAAGAAGTACTCTTGAAGATGTCTTTACATCCCGCATAATCAGCATACGAAAATCCGGTTAGTTCAAAACTAGAATCTTTCGTATACCAGAGACCCATATTAACAGTTCCTCGAAGATAACAAAATATCCTTTTAACCTCTTTGAGGTGCTTCTCGGTTGGCTTAACCTGGTACCGAGCACATAAATAAGTAGCATGTACAATGTCCGGTCTACTAGACGTAAGATAAATTAGGGCACCAATCATGCTACGATATTTTGTTGCATCGACTGGAGACCCATTTTGATCAAGGTCAAGCTTGTCTTTGATCTCCATTAGAGTACCAACGGGATCACAAGATTCCATTCCGTATTTTTTAAGGATTTCTAACACGTAGTTGGACTGGTTTATAAAGATGCCACAGAGGGGGAAGGGGGTTGGTTAACTTGTAATCCAAGGAAAAATGTCATTTCCCTCATCATTGACATTTCAAAGCGGCTTTTCACGAGGTCAAAAAATAGTTGGGTATACCTAGGGTGTGTAGAACCAAAGATAATATCATCAACATAGACATGTACCACTAAGATGTCATCGTCAAAGCGCCTTATAAACAACGTAGGATCAATGGTGCCTTTGAAGAAGTGATTATATAGGAGAAACGTTGACAATTCGTCGTACCATGCCCTTGGTGCTTGCTTTAAGCCATATAGTGCCTTATTTAACTTATAGACATGGCTTGGATGATCAGCATCGATGAAACCTTCAGGTTGGCACATATACATGTCTTCTTTTAACGTACCATGCAAGAAAGCAGTTTTTACGTCCATTTGAAACATAATGAATGATTTATGTGCAGCATATGCCAAAAATATCCTGATAGCTTCCATTCTAGCAACCGGAGCGAAAGATTCTTCGAAATCTATTCCTTCCTCTTGGCGGTACCCTCTCACAGCCAGACGAGTCTTGTTTTGGATGACCGTGTTCTCTTCATCATGCTTGTTTTTGAATAACCATTTTAAAGTAAGGGGTTTTATGTTATCCGGAGTAGGAACTAACACCCATACATCAAGCCTTTTTAACTGAAGAAGCTCTTCTTGCATTGATTCAATCCATGCAGGGTCGGTCATAGCCTCTTTGACATTCTTTGGTTCCATTATGCTTACCGTTAATGCATACATGCACATGTCACCATCAGATCAAAGTTGATTCCTTGTCAAAACTGGTCATGAGGGTTCTCCTATCACTTGTTCCAGAGGGTGATCCTTAGTCCATTGATATTCATGAGGGTATGGTTGGTAAAACGTATGCATGTTCGATGGATCCACATATTGTGAAGATGATGATTCAGCAGCACTTGTGGATGGAGTAGCAAAAGGATTTACAAACGTATTTTCATCGAACATAGCATTTGGAACATTGTCAGCAATTGTTGCGGGTTGATGCTAAACATGTTGTTGTGTTTGAAGCTCGTCAACATCCTGTGAAGTGTTTGGAAAATTTGTAGCTTGAGAGGATGAATTTGTTGGTGTCGGTGCGGTGTTTGCTGTTGTTGTAGTTGCCATTGGAGTCTAAAGAACTTGAGGTACTTGAGCAGCCGGAACAGTTCTTAGAGCAGCTAATGGTTGACCACCAATATGATCATCATACATAGCTTCGAACAGTGAATCTAATTCACCTTCAGTTGGTTGTTGAGTTGTTATTGTTGACGGAGCATAAGTAAGATCGAGTCCTAAACTCATCTGTCCTGAACTGATCTGTCCAGAAGTCATGCTTTGATGCCCGGGTTTTGAACTGCTTTGATCAAAAGCCATAGCTGAAAGCTCATCAAATGTCACATTCATTGTCTCCATGATTTTCTTTGACCTTCAGTTGTAAACTCGGTAAGCACAGGAATCAGCAGAATAACCAATGAAAAAGCCAATATCACCTTTTGCACCAAGCGTCCCCATATCTTCACGATCATTCTTGGGATAACAAAGAGCCCCGAATACATATAGAAATGAGATATCCAGTTTTCTGTTGTTAATGAGCTCATATGGTGTTTTGTTAAATCGAAGGTGAATGATGGAGCGGTTTTGAGTGTAGCACGCAGTAGCAATCGCTTCAGCCCATAAGAATAACGGTGTAGGAGAGAAAATTAACATTGTTCTAGCAGCCTCTACTAACGTCCGATTTCTTCATTCCACTACTCCATTTTGTTAAGGTGTTCTGGCAGAAGACGCTTGGTGAGAGATGCCAACACTATCAAAGTATTCTTTAAGGATTTGATTTTTGAATTATGTGCCATTGTTGGTTCTTATTATGATGACAGGAGATTGAAGAAGGACAGTGATTCTCTTCAGGAAGGTTTTAATCACTTCTGGTGCTTTATCTTTTTATCTGAGAAAGTGTACCTAAGTGTAACGAGAGTAATCACCCACAATCACCAAAATATACCGCTTTCCATTTTTGCTAGCAATTCTCATTGGACCACACAATTCTATATGAAGAAGGTGTAACCTCTTTTTAGAGTTTAGAACAGGTTTGGGTGGATGAGATGCTCTTTTTCTTTTTCCTTGCTCACATGAGGGACAAAGATGTTCTTTATGATATTTGAATTTTGGAAGACCGGTGACAAGATCATTTTTGGCAAGGTCATTTATGGTGTCAAAATTGAGGTGGGATAAACGTTGATGCCATAACCATGACTTGGTAGAAGTAGCATGAGTCATGAGGCAAATTGGAGATCCAGAGGCCATATCATGGAGATTGATGGTGTAAGTTTGTTGTTTGTATTCTTTTCATCCAAATTAACTCCTCCAGATTCCTTACGAAACAGGTGTTCCTTCTAAAGGCGACCTCTAAATCTAAATCACAAAACTGTCCAACCGAGAACAGGTTGTGCCCTAAGCCCTCAACGAAATAAACCCTGGTGATCAGAATATTTCCCCATTGAAGATCACCATAACCCAGAATTGCAGCAATATGATCATTTCCAAAGCGGACGATTCCTAAGAACTTCCAGACAAAATTTATGAGAAGCTTCAGATTTCCTGTCATGTGCTTTGAACATCCCGAGTCTACGCACCATAAACAGATTTAAATGACCTGCCAAAGAAAATGTAGAGTTGCGAACCGATTCCTTGTAGGTCTTGAGGGTTAGAAGAACATGATTATCCCATTTGAGTAGTCAAGATGGACACGCAGCATCGCTGGGTTCAATAATTTTCTTTAGATCAAACATTTTACCACGTTGTGATCACCCCCCCCCCCCCCCCCCCCCCCCCCCCCCCCCCCCCCCCCCCCCCCCCCCCCCCCCCTCCTAAGGTAAGTTCTAGGTTTTATAAGCTTAGGTGAAGCAAGTCTTTCTTTGGATCCTACCTTCTTAGGTTTCCAGATCTGTGGCTTTTGTTTCTTTATATGTGCAATTTGTGACTGGTAAGTGTAGTTGGAAGAACAAGGACAAATGAATTACATGAACCTATATAAATATGTTACATATGTTTGTTCATGTTAGCTTTCATGGTATGCATTTTATTGGCCAAAACAAGCCAATATTAATATTTAATAAGCTTAGCTAAAGCTTTCTTTTGGATTCAGTTTAGAATTCAATATGTTATCATAGAATGATTTGAATGTGTGATCGTTTCAACATATCTATATACATTTAACCTTAGTACGTACATGTTCTCGAAGCGTATTAGAATCATTTTCTTAAGTCGGTGTTTCGTATTACTATTTTTTTCTCTACTTATATGCTTTTTTGGTGACGAAACATGTCGCAGCGATTAAAGAGAGTGACAAATGTAAGATTATGTTCGTTTTACTCTATAATTTGTACAAAATTTGAGACATTATGATCTTTAACATTATTGTAGTAACATGTACAAGTTCTTATTATCGTCTTTGAACAACTATTACAATAATGACCGGGTTTTCAAAACTTGTTATTGATCTAAAATATATATCTGAAACCTTATTCTATTATTTTAACAACAACGTTTCATCAAAATCAGTAAATACGACAAACTAATACACTACCAAAATAAACACAAATCACATCTAACAGTCTATACATAATCTATAAATAATAAATAATTTAGTGCACTATATCACAATCGGTATGAAATAAACTTAAAATAATGTAAATAAATAAGGTTAAATTGAAGATGAAAATTGTACCGATTAAAGAACGCAGCTTGAAATCCAGGAAATTGTAATGTTGAAAGTTTAGTTAGGGTTTTAAGTAAAGACGAAATTTATAACCTCAACCTTAATTTAGACACGACTCATTTATTAAGGTAGAATTGCATATATATCACTAGTTTTAATCCCTGTGCACGCACGGGGTTTGTAGATTATGTTTTTTTTTAAATATATATAATTTTTATTTTTTCTGTTTTATAAGTTACAAAAGTTTAAAGGGTTATTTGTTTTTTTTAAAGTTATAATAAAATTTGTAAATTTATAAATTTATAAATTTACACTTAACTCTATATAATTTATTTAAAATTAAACCAACATAAGTTTTATTAATTACCTCCTTTTTTAAAATTTTGTTTTTATAATTTGACCACTTATATTTTATGTGTTTTTTTTCTCTATCAGATTTCTCCACCAAAATAATGTCAATTTTAGAAATATTTAAGATTTTTAATTAAACATATATTTAAAAATAATAACAAATTAAAAGCATCATACCTAATAAAGAAATATTATTTTTTTTGAAATGCAAAAGTCCTCACTTTTCGTTTTCCTTGACTAGGTAAAAGATTGTAAAAGCTTAAAATTGCTTATATATTCTTGTAAAAGCTCAAAATTGCATATATATCAAACTCAAACTTATAATTGCATATTTAAAAGCTCAAAAATTGCACATATATCCAACTTAAACTTAAAATTTGCATATATATCCTTCCTAGTCTTTATATGCTATATATATATACACACACACACACACACACAAATAACTATATAATATAAATTTACTAACTCTAAAATACATAATAATTATAATTATAAATAATATTATTTTTAAAATTATTTTTTCTTTACAGACAAACTTGTTGGTGGTAATATACACTTTCATTATAAAAATACTTTATTTTTTTTATACATATATAACAATGATATATATATATATATATATATATATATATATACTAGTTGCAAAGCCCGCCCGATGGGCGGGCTTGTTTTGTGAGTATCTAAGTGAAAATTCAAGTAACGGTTAATGAATTACAAACAACTTAACATTTTATAGAGTGAATAAAGAACAAAAAGAAATGAATGTTAATCCAATAAGAGGAAATATAACTTAATAAATTGTTCGTCATTACAAAGTATATGCTTTTATTTCAAATGTGAAATAAAGCATCTTTGTACACAATGTTCGTCATCGGATTTGTGTATTTATTATCTTTATCACAACATAGAATCTTCAATCCCTTCATTCGCTTGACTCTTGAGACAACGACAAATAATTATCCATGCGAGAAAGCTGGCCTTTAAAGAAACAACCCAACTTGCGACAATGTTTGGCCTCGACTTTTATTAATCGTTATAGCGAAACACTAACATTGGATATTATCTTAGTTTTGTAGAGATTAGTCGGCTCACAATGTCGAGTTAGTTAACAGGTAAATCAAAAGGAAAAAAATTACTACCTCCGTCCCACATTAAGTGTCAAGTTTGACTTTTTCAAGTCTTTTTTCTTCATCTTTGACCTTAATTATTTCTTTTTATGTTATATGATACTTGATGCAAAATATATGAATGGATAGAGTTTTGAATGTATTTTTCATTGGTATAATTTTCATTAAGTATTATATAACACAAATACAAATATTTACATTCAAAGTTGATGAAAAAATACCTCAAAGATTCCATTGTGGACACTTAATATGGGACGGGGAGAGTAGTAATTATCATCAAGCTCATATAATATATATAAGATATGAATTTATTCTCTTCATATGATTTCGATAATACTTTATAACATAACTTATAAAACAAAAAAAATAAAAATTATACATATATTTTAAAAAGACATATTGTCTAAAACCCCGTGCGTGCGACGGCATAAAAATAGTATAATTAGTGGAATAAAAATCAAATTCTAAAAGTAAATCTAATCATTAGATTATTAAATAGAAAGGTTGTCCACTACTTACTTATATTCACAGTCTTTGTGCTATTTTTTTTTCATTATCAATAGTGAGGTTGTGTTATGTTAATCACAACTCAAAAATCACAATCCTAAGCAAAAAAAATCTCCAAAGCAAAAACCAAATTTCTTTCAATGGCAAGTGAATTCGCATCCGCCTCAGCTACCATCGGTGTTGGTTCAACAAGTGCACCGACAATTCGTGAAATCATATCAACCAATCGAAACCCTCAGATTTGGAAAGACTTCAACCTTTGCATAATGATCGACAACTCGCAAAAAGCTCAATGCAAGCATTGCTTTCATTTCTTATCGGTCGGTTCCAACACGACGTTGAGGAATCATATAGAGCATCCGCATTGTGAAGCAAAGAAGGCACAAAAGAACCAGAATTCGGAAGCGGGGCAAACGTCTATGGCTCGAGATGGGAGTGTTTTCATGTACGATCCGGATTATCTTCGTGAACAATTCGCGGGTTTGGTGATTAACGAGCAGTTACCATTCAACCACTTTAACACGAGCAACAAACGAGGCCGGTGTTCCAGAAACAATATGTAACCAGATAACACTCTTGTAACGTCGCTCTACTCTCAAAACGTGGATTGCAATGAATCTATGGTTAGCATGGCTAAATCAAGAAATTAATTTAATAGTTTTGGTAACATAAATGCTTGTGTCAACCTAACAACGGATGTATGGTCTGCTCCTCATGGGTGCTGGTTTCTTAATGTGTGTTACCGCACATTGGATTAAACCCTGGTACTTGGCAAATGATGAAGCGGGTCATTTCATTCGAAGAGTTTCCGATCCTACAACGGTGGAGCTTCTGTTTAAATGTTGACAAAAGTCCTTACAATTTTAACTTGGAATATAAAATTTATATCATTTCATCTGGACAATGCTAGCAACAAAACACATCCGCCAATGGATAAACTAAAATTAAAATTTACGATCCTCCAATGGGGGTGAGGTAGGTTTTACTCATAGTCGTTGTGTTGCACACATCATTAACTTGGTTGTGCATAGCTGGATTGAGGGTTCCCCGCGATTGAATGCAATAATGAGAGTCTTTTAAGACAATGTTAAAAGATATTTTTAAATCAAGTGCAAGAACCCGACAAACGCTATGTTAAAATTGTAAAAGATGCAGAGAACCTGTTTTACACCAAATTGGGACGTTCCAACTCGATGAACTACTTTTTTCATATGTTCCTAAGTGGTTTCGAAACAACAACAAACTACTTTGGGCGTATTTTCATTGTGTTTTGCAAGAAGATAGTGTAATCATTTTTCGGCTGAAAATTGGGTTATTTATTCAATCTTTAACCAAATTACTTGAAGTGTTTAACACTGCCACAGAAATTTTATCGAGGGTTTACTACCCAACATCTCCATTGGTACTTCAACAGATTTTCTTCATGAGTACGGTATTAAGCGAATATGAACTTGAGGGGGGTATATTGTCAAGTATGATTAAACCAATGAAGAAAAAACTTAGGAAGTATTTTCAACACATGCCATCGATAATTACTTGTGTAGCCGCTTTAAATCCATGTTTCAATGTAAACGGGGTAGACTATCTTATCGAGTCGATAAGTACGGATTTGGAGTTTTTTGACGATACTTTTGCATCTAAGTCAAAAAGTTATTTTAAAGAATCTTTGGAAGGTTTGTATAATCTTTATTATGCAAAATATGGTAACCCAACTCAATCATCTCAAACAAGTGGTGGGGCTACTTCATCGAAGGCGAGTGGCGGAAATAAGTATAGCCGTTTGCTAAACGGTTTGAAAGCACATACAAAAAGGTTTGTATAATCTTTATTATGCAAAATATGGTAACCCAACTAAGTGGTGGGGCTACTTCATCTAAGGCGAGTGGCGGAAATAAGTATAGCCATTTGCTAAATGGTTTAAAAGCACATACAAAAAAAGGCATAGACTGATCCTACAATGTCTAGCGAATATGAGTGATATGTCAATTCTAATTTTGTCACACATCTTCATCCCAAATAGTTTTCAACAAGTGGGAGGGTGTTGTCAATCCGAAGAACAAGACTCACTCCGGCGTCTTTAGAGATGTGCATGTGTTTGAAGGATTACTTGGATGCTAAAGAGCGTAAATAAGATAAAAGCCCTTTGAAATACCCTTAGACTTCGAAGAAGATGTCTTGGATGACAAGGTGCAACAAAATGAAGCCATTCCACTATCCGATGAGGAAACTACACTAGATGCTAGCAGCGAAGGCACTATGTCTCTGGGAGGACCACGGTATGATTATATGATGAGCAACGAAGAAGCCAAAGATGATTACTAATTTTCTATTAGTATGTTGTATTTTTAATTTGCTTGCATTATGTTGTTGATGTTGTATTTTATATTTCCTTGCATTGTGTTGTATTTTCCTTTCCAATGTATTTCATTCTGATGTATTAGGGTTTTTCTATTAAATAAAAGTTGAAGTTTATTCCGTTTATAGCGTACAAAACCATGAAAAACAAAAAAAACAAACCGGTCAAAACCGATTTGGGTGTTTAACCAATCATGAACCGGTTCCATACCAGTGTGACCAGTTCGACAAAAACTGCACCCTAAACCGGTTTCAAACCGGTTTCCGTTTCTTCCAAACTGGTTTCGACTGGTTCGTTGACCGAAACAGGTTCTTGTTTGTCTGAAACCGAACCGAACTGGTTAACCGGTTTGCGCACGTCTATGTTAAGTTGTTGGTCTCCAGGGATGAAATGTAATTCTCGTTAATATGCAAAAAGATAAAAAGTTTGTGATGATTTTTTAGATGACTAGTAACGGTAAGGATAATTTTCGTAAGTTTGTGTTAAACTGTTAGTCGTCACTCGTCAAGGACGAAATTTGCAACGACAGGTAAAAACATGGACTGTTTTTGTAATTTTTTAAAAAAAAGACGAAAAGCATACAGTTTGGCGATTAGTACAATTCATGGAATTGTATATATTTCAAATTAAAATTAAAATCTTTTATATAATAAAAGAACTAGTTTTAATGCCCGTGCACGCACGGCGCTTAGATATTATGTTTTTTTAAGATATATATCTATAACTTATATACGGGGCTAACTATGACTGGATTAATATGATTTAGTGACTCAACGATGACATGGCGCAAACAACTATGACATGACATACATAAGGGATTTTTTTTTCAAATTTTGGTTTTTTGGCAAATAAATTCGTTTTTTAATTATTTTCGGATTTATAAGTATTTTTGCATTAAATTTTGAATTTTTCAAAAAATATTAGCCATAGCAAGGTTGATACGTCATGACTATTGTTATTCTATGATTAAGTTTCCATTCAAGTTTACCAAACTTTTTCAAAGCCACTTTTGTGTTTTACTCTATCCAAAAATTAATATTTCTTCTAAAATAATATTTTGATATTTTTTAATATTTGAATATTATTTCTCAAGATTTTACTCCCTATTTATATATAGGATTTTCATCCCATAAGTAATAATCAAAAATCCGTAAACTATTTTTTTTACAAAACTCTAATATAATTGTTGATATTTCAAAAACTTTGATTTCCATTTATCATACTAGTTCAATAATTAATTACTAATGAATTGTGTTTTTTTTTTGAAGGTCGGTGTGGTTTGTGAGCAGTGGATCGATTGATAACAACCTACAAGCATTTCTCTTTGGTTTGAGACTTCTATGACAACATGGATTCAATGTTTATCAGGCATTTTAATAAGTAGTTCTAAAAACGTTTCATCTTTATAGGTATATTAATCAATATTTTAAATAGGGCTCACGTATGATCTGCACTCTTAGTCTTGCTCGAAACGAAATATCAAGGGGAGTATTTATGGAGTATTCAACACGTTGGTTGTTGTGATTATGAAAACTTTATATCAACATATTTTTATGAAACTGAGTATGTATCTGAATTATAACTTACAAAAAAAAACACTCAGCATACAGATAGGAGGTATATATACAAACCTTTGCACAAAGGTACGTTGCTTCATTCAGTCTATGTCTGATAGGGGACAGTAAACAGCTTCTTTTCTTAAGGCCTTGAATGTGGATGTGATGCATCCACGAACCTCTTTCCATATATGGTATGACATAGGCAGATAGTCCATTCGAATAATGACACCACATCCCTACTGTTATGTTGCGGTGAAAGTTTAGATAGGTTAGTAATCAAAATCTGACTGTTTATTCAGAAATCTGCTCTGTGTTTGCAACTATGCAGATGTTTCTTCAAAAATAATTAATCAAATGTTGAATGTATCTAATTTACCGCAAAGAAAAACAGGATATAATGATAATAAAGGTTATTCAGTGAAAAACAATATTAACTGATAAAGCACTATGAACGGGATGAACTAAAAGCTGGTTTCTAACCAAATAACAAAAAAAAGGTTTGCATCAAACACCGAATTGAGGCACTCACCTGGAAAATTGCACTGGGAAGGAAATATGGATAAGTAGCTCAAGATAAGGAGGACATACGGTTATTTCTAGGCAATTCAAATGCACCAAGAACCGGTTTCAGCAACGAATTAGACAATAAGATGGTGATTATAGAATACAAATATACAAGAACAAAGGCAAGTTAGCATATCGAAGCCTACAAATATTGCCCCCAATGATTGTAATTGCTTAGCAGGGGCACCATCCTGGTCTAAAATCCACTTTCGCCCCTTCTCCATCGCCCATTCCCCATCATTAGCTCCTTCACCTAACAATCTCAAAGTAACATAGTTCAAGGTACTACCAAACATGGTGCTATGACCCTCAATGTCTATGGACCCCATTATATCTCTGCTGTATATGACAGTTATTATATTCTGATGACTTTCAAAACATACAAGATATAGTTTTTCTTTAAGAAAGAGTAAGCAGATACACTTCACGGTTACATTGTGTATTCATAAGGTATATTTCAAAATAAACGCAAAGAGGTTAAGTTATACATGACCTTGATGATTGTAACAAGGTAGCGAAACATCTCTCGCTTATCGCTCTTTGGGATAGGACAGATTCTAGTACCCTAGTTGTTGATGGTACATTTGTAATTTTAGGTCTTTTACGAGCTATTTAAATTAACTTTTTATTGGTTTTTCTCGTACGCGTCGCTTATAATGTTTAGACGATATGTTATATGCCAGTTAAATACTAATAATCAACTAATCTACATTATACACGGGCACAACTACCAAATTGTTAAAGTTTACTAGGTAAAGCCATGCATTATATAATTTTTTCAAAAGTAATAATTAATCTTTTATATTTATTTTTGTTGGTTACGTATTGTGTATACGTTTCGCAGGGATATTATTGCCGTTTAGGCAATCCGGAACTCACAAATCTTTTCTTCGACATTCAACTATTTACACAATTTTATAACCCGAATACATAAAGTTTCAAAAATATATCTTTATATCACTCTTATGCCGAAAATTATGGCAAGAGATTCAAAGAAAAATATGAATAAATTTCCAAGTTTGGTCAAATATACAACTCTTTTCTTTACTCTTGCCCAGGCCTTCTCATCTAAACACCATTATTGTCTCTTTGACTATACAAGTCCATGACAATCCCTACGGACCTTACCCTGTCCTCCTTGACCAAGTCTATGCCACCATACTGGCTTATATCTTATAAGTTATAGACTCAACAATCTGCATAATACTCTTAGCATAATTATATCAAATCTCTTTCCTTTTGGCTCTCATTTGAGAGCTCACGGCTCAAATCACATGTCCTCAAACAATCCATACATAATTTTATTCTATCATATTTCATCTTTACACACAATCCATCTATAAGTTATTCTATGGCGACTCCAAAGCATTAGGTCTAACCTTTTTCCAAAGATAATCAAGAAAAAGTGAAATAGGGTTTTCATTGTTACAAGCTTTGGTTTTGAGTTCTGACAACACGGGTTTTAGCACCGCTATTTCTCTTCACTTAACATTCTTCCTAAGGTCTTTCTTAATACCTTCATACTTGTACATTTTTATGGATATTTATGTGTTACATCGGTTCTTTTTAGGCCTAATATCTAACAACTTAGGACTTTTTAGATGTAAAAAAGATTTTTAACTTTATGTTTCTGAATTTTATGGAAGTTATTCTTTATAGTCATCATGTGTTTTATATATAATAATGGAAATATGAAAAAGTAAACGTTTGTGAACCATTATCGGTTTCAAGTATGTATCTTTTTGAGGGTATAATTAGGGTTTTTAAAGGTTGTACTTAAGAAAGTTTGATTAAAAGTATACAAATGCCATATAAGGGCTTGTTTTAATTAGACTCCTACACAGTAGGTTAGAAATTTATAATAAAAGAATACGGCCTAGTGACTCGATCTCAAAATGTTAAGTATAACTCGAAAAAACCGATTTATAGTCGAATAGATACGTTATTATGGTCTTTAAGTACTGAGATTACTTTTATTAAAACCTATTGTTATAAATTTTAATATTTCATTGCAGAATGTCGATATTTTTTTATAACATCAAAAATATGAATAACTTTTTATATTACGAGTATCGTACTGAAAAGGAATCGTTAAAAACGGAGCTAGTAACGAATAAAATACGACGTTTACGTGTTTACGGATACACAAAAAATATAAAACATTAGGTATATATCTGTTTGAACAGTTAAAAATCATATTCTCATCAGAAAAAACGAGAAAATTTTAAATATGTTATATATTGATAAATCGACTTAATACGAATTGGGACTTTAGGAACGAATGAAACGGCTTAAAAACGAGAAAGTTACGCATTATTTTAAACTTAGTGCTCAATATTTTCCTGAGGTGTATAGTGTTGGTTCGTTTTTAAAATGAAATTTTTGGCGAAACATTTTTAGAAATATCATTTATATATATTTATACTCCATGTCTTAAAACTTTATATAAATATTATTTTACAAAGGGGACAATTTTGATATCTTTATTTTCGATTATGACGAGTCTCAAATACTACAAACGAAATAATATTTTAGCAAATGCAATTTAAATATTATTTTCGCACAAACACACGTGTTAGACGGTGATGTCAGCTATTTTATAGCATAACGTTGTATTAGTTATTCGAAGGATATTTACTAGGGAGTTTCATCATGATGTAGGCATCTTCGGTGGTGGCGTATCGACGAGATTCTGGATTTCGATTAAAGTGGCTGCTCCTCATTTTTGTTTGGTCAACGTTTTTCATCTAGAACAGAACCCTCTTATTTATTGATAGCTCAGAAACGATAGTATGAATTTGTGCTTTCCGACTATAATTAATCCAAAGTGTTCTTGTACTTTACGACCTTTATTGATTAGGTTGCCTTCGGATTCCTCGTGACGCATTTTCTATTTTGAACTATTTTTGATTTCCAATTCACTACAAGGTGAGTTTCATAGTCTCGCATTTAAAAATCTTTCAATTAGTTTTATATAAACCCGCGAGGGGGAAATAATGCTCGTTTATAAAATTGTATATTTTACTACAGTACCAATTACCATTTCAATAATTTGTGAGTTCATTAAGAGCTCCTTTTTACAACTTATTATTTTACAAAATTACGGGGTGTGAATTTCATTGCTTGGTTTTACTTTGGCAACAAGTGTTTTCAAAATTGTATCACGCTATACAGATTTATTGCCTATGGATGCTATTGCCTAAGCGCCACGATCATGGTGCAAATCCCTTTATTATTGAGATTTACTGTTGCCAAAAAATCGATTAATGGTGGCAATCAATTATAATTACGATTACTGTGCAAATACTGAATTACTGGTGCAAATCCAATTATAATTACGGATTATGGTTGCAAATCCATTATCATACGATTACTGGTGAAATCCAATTATAATTACGCATTATGGTGAAATACTGATACTGGTTGTCTCAATAAATCCATTTATAATTACGATTACTGAACTTCAAATACGATTATGGTGCAAATCCATTATAATTACGTTTCTGGTGCAATACGATTATGGTGCAAATCCCATTATAATTTTACGAAACTTGGTGCAATTCCCTTATAATTACGAATACGCTTCGAGGTCATGAGCTAGTGCCAATAATTCAAATAGGGGGGTTCGTTGGACTTGATGAATTGTGTTTTCTATTGTTAATTACCGATTTTGGAACTTCGGAATACGATGACTTATGTCACATTTACTTCGATCTTGTGGTCCACTTTTAAATTTCTTTATGATTTATGTAAATAATACTCTTCAATTATGGAAATAACACTGTTTAATTGTTGTTTGTACACGCTACTTTTCTCTGAGCAATATTTCTTAATTATTTCAAATATCAGCTTTTTTACTTATACTAGAATTCACCAAAATATTGTTGTCGTTTTAGGCATGGATTTTCAGGTTACTTTTTGCTAGTGGAGGCTTGGGAGCATTCGCAGATCGTGCGCGGATATAACTAATTTTTGGGGTTAATAACTTGATTTTACATTCGACAAACGTTTTACAATGTATTTAATCATTATAAATGAAACTGTTGCAAACTATGTTATTTATTAAATAGAATATGACTATTTATTTAAATCGTCCATTTTTAAGGTCGTTTTCCGTGACTTGTCGTTTTGTGCCCTGAAGGTAAGCACCCAATGTTACACATTCGTGCGTTGTCCTGAATTTTGGGGGTGTTTCTAGATGGTATCAGAGCTGAGTCATAGAGACATTAGGTCGTTTTTCAAAAAAAAAAAAAAATCCCTGACTATGACAGTTTTCTAAATCATAGAGTCTTTCCTTGATTTTTATTGCCGATTTTCGTGCGCGCTTTGCTCCCAGGTAATTATAGTCTTTTTGCATCCTTATACTATTTCATGGATAATAAGTATTTAAACTTGGCTATGATTATCGCTCTCTTAGTCTATCATTATGACGCCTTTATATTTACCTTAGATCGGTCAGATATATAAATAATGACCACCTTCGATTTTTCGCGTATTCCTGATTTCATTTCGCCTTCTTGCTGGCACCATACTAGGCTCATATTTATCGTTGTTAAACCATTATGAGGCCGATAAGTTTTTTTCATCTTTCACGTTTCCATCATTCTCCTTTATGCAACATTAGAGGCTTTTTATTTCAATTGTTACTTTAAATCTCGCTATTTTGAGTTTATACAGTCACTCTTCAAATCTATGAAACAGTAACACTATTGTGACAAATTTGAGCATTTTGCATCGTTAGTCCTCAAATATTCATAACTTGAACTCATTATGTATAATTAGGATCGAAACCATGCCCATTGCTGTGGAGCTAGTACTTCTTAAACTACTTATCAAGAAACACCTTTTTATATATCAGTTTTGTGTACGTTATTCATATGACGCGTTTACTTTAGGAATTGAAATTAGTAACATAAACAAAACAAAGCAGACCCTTTATCCAATTACTATTAAAGCCGACGTATTTTATACGAATCCTAAGCCACGAAGCTCTAGACACATGGACTAGTAGCTTAGGACAAATTATCGTATCATTGCTCGCCATTAGGGAAATTACTAAACTCACCTTTTCAACATTGAAACAAATGACATAGTAATAGTATTGGTCATGCCTTAAGGTATGAAATCGTTCACTAGAGAGGAGAATGTTTATAACTAACGCTTAAGCTGAAGGGAAAAATAAGCCCCCTCGGAGACCGAGCCTTGGGTCGCAAATACATTAAATATTACTACAACATCCAAATATTCGAAACACCCAGTTAGAAATCAATTTAGAAGGGAAATGCAAACGAATCAGTCTACCAAGCGTTGGTATCAAAATTATCGTAAAAGGCTTAAATAAAAATAACAAAAGATTTATTGCACAACTTCCATTATTTCTTAGAAATAAGATTACATATGTACAATAAAGCGAATTAAAAGTTTTATTAAAAACACCTACCCTAACCATAGTATCTAGTCCTTCAAGCATAGATAACTCCAATATCAAGGATAATTGACCGGAACGTGAATTGCTAGTCTAAAGGCCAAATACTTGAAATCCTTCTTCGTATGGGAAAGTAGCAAGGATAAATGCCGAAGTGTATTCACGGTCGCCGCATATGCCAAGATCGTGACTGATGTGCAACATTTTTGGAGGATTGGATAAGAGGAAAATGTTTAAGGTAAAGGAAGTTATATGTTGTATGGAGAAATGGAGGAGAAAATTTTTATAAAAAAGGGAGATAAGTAAACCGTTGGGGGTTGAATGTTTCGGTTATGTTCATCCGAACGTTGGGGCATATGTTCTTATAAAACAAAAATTAATAATAATAAGTAATTATATACACCTCTTACATACAACATTTATTTCCGGAACAAATATCCGCATCGTTTTCTCCGAACCGTTACCATTCTCAAGTGCCGCAAATTGGAGCCTTGAGGACAAAGCGTCTTATAACCGGAGGAGACTGTAATCATTTCCGTATGTTTCAAGTCATTTAACGAGCTATTTAAATTCATATTTATTTTATCTTTCTTCGTACGCTGCGGTCTGCTTTTAATTTTAATCGTTACGTTAAATCGCCGTAAACTAAAAAATAAACAATCAAACGTAATGTGGCACCATACAAATTTAGTTTATGTCATGCCATCATTTTATAATTTTTTTCAATAGTCAAATTAAATTAACTTTTATTTATTTTTATATATTTTGTTGGGTAGTAAAGTGGTATAAGTATCTCTGATAAATATGCGTTTAGGCACTCCCGGAACCAACAAAAACTTTTCTACGCTCTCTAAAAATACCCTACTTTTATTCCACTACTACATAAAAGTTACAAAATAATATTCACTTATTTCCCTCTTATGCCGAATTATGGCATCAAGTGATTCAAAGAAATAAGAAAATTTTCCAAAGTTTGGTCAAAATAAATATACATCTCTTTCATTAATACCTAGCCCATGCCTTCTCATTAAACCACCATACCTTGTCTCTTTGACTTAGACCAAGACCAAGACCATCCCTAGGACCTTACCTTGTCTCCTTGACCAAGTCTTGCACCATACATGCATATATCTTATAAGATATAGCTCACACATGCATAAACACTTAGTAAAAATAACAAAATCTCTTCCTTTGGCACTCATAGAGCTCACGGCTCAAATCCATGTCCCAACACAATCCATACAAAATTTTATTCAACCTATACACTCCTATACACATCCATTCTAAGATATTCTAAGGTGATCCCAAGCATTGGCTAACCTTTTTCAAGTATTAATCAAGAAAAGTGAAACTAGGGTTTTCATTGTACAAGCTTTGGTTTTGAGTCTAAACACGGGTTTAGCACTTATTTCTCATCACATACATCCTTCCTAAGGTCTTCTTAATACCTTCATACTTTTATTTATCATGATTTTATGTGTTACATGTTCTTTATGGCTAAATCACCACTTAGGACTTTTTAATATGTAAAAAGAGTTTTCACTTATGTTTATGAATTTATGCACTTATTCTTATGTCATATGGTTATATATATCATGGAAAAATGAATGTAAAAGTATGTTAACATATGGTTTAAGTATGAACATGTTTAGGTATAAATTAGGGTTTTAAAGGTTTACTTAAGAAAGTTATGATTAAAAGTATACAAATGCCATATAAGGGCTGTTTTAATTCGACCTCATACAGTAGGTTAGACATTATATAAAAATAATACGCCTCATGACGATTCCAAAATGATAAGAAACTTGAAAAACCGATTTATAACGAAAAAGATACGTTAGTTACGAGTTTACGACGAGAAATACTTTTATAAAACTATTTTTATAAAATTTACTATTCATTACAGAAAGTGATATTTTTAAAACATCAAAAATATGATATAACTTTTAATTACGAGATCGTACTCGAAAGAATCGTTAAAAACGGAGCTATAACGAATAAAATACGACGTTTACGAGTTTACGATAACAAAAACTATAAAAATAAGTATATGTCTGTTATGAACAGTAAAAATCACTATTCATCAGAAAAACTAAAATTTTAAAAATGTTATATTTTGATAACTCGACTTAATACGAAAATGTGGGCATAAGAAACGTAAGAAACGGGCTTAAAACGAGAAAGTTACGCATTATTTTCTAACTTGTGCACTATTTCCTGAGGTGAATAGTGTTGGTTCGTTTTTAAAATAAATTTTTGCGAAACATTTTAGAATCATTTATATAATATTTATACATGTCTTAAACTTTATAAATATTATTTTACAAAGACAATTGAATTATATATTCGATTATAAATACACGAATAATATTTAGCAAATGCAATTTAAATATTATTTCGCAAACACGAGTAGACGGTGATGTAGCTATATAGAATCATACGTTGTATTAGTTATCAAAGTACTATATTACTAGGGAGTTTCATAATGATGAGGCCTCTTCGGGGTGGCGTATCGACGAGTTGTTGGATTTACGATTTAAAGTGTCCTAGCTCCT